>JASDQU010438876.1:54243-65600 GCA_032191745.1 Picea mariana | reverse complement strand
TGATGGACAAGGAGCTTGTAGATGCATGTATAGGTGGAAAACTCATACTTCCTTGATCATTTCAAACTTGCAAAAAGAGATCACCCACAAATATGGAACTGTCATTCTCCCATCTGCTTCATCAATCTAGCACTCCTCCTTGTTGGAGGAGAACTTCCCTATGTCATAACAACATATTTTTCCTTTGCAGGGCTACTCCTCTTAACTACTAGTTCATCTCTTTCTATTGTAGCTTGTACCAGAACATTTAAGTTCCTCTGGGCCAGTTCATTATTGAAATGTTGCAATTATTCTTTGAGATTTATGTTTTAGGAATAAAAGATTTTGTTTTTCATGTACAGGGTCTTAAGTTGCCTATGGAGAGGCAGGGTTGTTATTGCTGAAAACCTTGCTAGATCAGGGTTTCATTTCACATGTCCATCAGCTCCTTCATCTTTCTTCTCTCAATCAAAATTTCTTCCTTCAAATGGGAAACTTCTTTCCTAGCATCCCTCAATTATCTGATCAATCTTTTAAAAGTAGGATTACTAGGGGGAGTGTTGATGTTGTATCCTTGTGACCATATCATCAGGTTCTCCTTGGTAGTCCTGGAAGAATTTTTCCATGGAAAAGGAAAGATGAGTAGGAAATATAGCCTCAACCCCATATACAATATTAAAAGGAGAGACACCAAGTGACCTCGTTTTTGTAACTCTATCAGCCCACAAAGCAAATTTCATCTTTGAGTCCCATATTTTATTGTTGTCTTATAACAATCTCTTGATGATCTTTATAAGAATCTTGTTAGAGGATTCTACCAATCCATTCCCTTGGGGGTAGTAAGGAATAGAATGAACCAATGTAATCCCATACTGTTCACAGAACTTGATCAATGGTTCAACCTTGAAGGATGCAGCATTGTCAGTAACAATTTTTCTTGAAAAACCAAATATTGACATGATATCATCAAGAAAACTAATTATTACCTTGTGGGAATAATTCCTAGTAGGAATGGATTATATCCACTTGGTGAATTAATTATTGGTAGTCAAAATCCACCTATGTTGACCACTTGAAGCGGGATTTATTTCCCCAATGAATTCGAGACCCCACTGTTGAAAAAGTCCTAAAGCTACCACAGGCTTCAATGGCAAAGATTTGAGTTTCTTCTTTCCAAAAAAAATTTGGCATTTGACACAAGATCTAATATTTGCACAAACATCAGTGAAAATGATAGGCCAAAAATACCAGCTCTGAGGATTTTATAGGCTGTGGTTCTCCAGAAGTGATGGCCCCCACATAAAGTGTCAAGAAAATCAGTCATGGCCTTTTGGGTCTCCTGTGGATCTAGACATATCAAAATAAATCCTAGAGGATCTTTCCAATAAAAAAGTTGGTCAATAAGACAATATCTGATTGCTTTAAGCTTCAAATCTCTTACCTTGTTCTTTTCCAAACCATCAGGAGGTTTCAACTTCTGTAGAAAATATATGATGTCCTTATACCAAGTGCATTATGCCAACTTTGGGATGACATGAGAAATTTTATCAGCCAACTCATATTTCTTATTTTATGAGTTTATGTTCATGAGATTAACCCCCAAATCTTTGCAATTTGATTCAGCCAGCAACCTATCGAAACCTTGGCCTTTCACCAATTTAGTGGGATTTATTTCAAGGTCAAATTACAGAATTTTGGCAATCCATTTGCTCCTCCTCCCATCTATACCAGGCTCGATAAGTACTTATTTCACTGAGGTTAAAGGGACATATGCAACAATCATTGAATGTAGAACATATACTCTAAAAGACTTGAGAGATTTGACCAAAGCATAAGCCCGCTTTTCCATGATATCATATTTCATTTCTGCATCCCTCAATGCCCTGCTGAAAAAGGAAATAGTCTACTCTAACCCTTCTGCATTTTTCTGCAATAAAACAACAACCAAAGTGTCAAATGAAGCAAAGGAAAATATCAAAAAATTCTTGGAGTAGTCAATGTTAGCAATCACAAATAACTTGCTAATGATTTCCAAATCACATGATAAGACGATCATTAAGTAGAAGAATCATTTTTAATCCTACTATTTAAAGGCTTAGAGACAAGCTCTTAAAGATGGTATTTCAATGTATAAATCAATTTTCTTATTAAATTAAACTTAAGTTTATTTTAGTTTTTTCGGCAGCTAAGTGGAAAATTTGACAGTGTAGTGAGCCACCGAAAATATCTGACTTTCGGAAGCTAAAAGGTAAAACACAAGACCAATCAACCGAATGGGCAGAAGAGTCCAGAATTTAATTCTTTCTGCCCAGATCACGTTTTTTGAGTTCCAAAACACATGGGAATGGTATCAAATTAAAGATAATAATTATCAGAAGTTAAATCATCCTCCTCATTAAGTTTTGAAAACATATGGCGAAAGAAGGAAGCCAAATGGAATTTCTATTTTTCACAGAAATCGCCCAATTGTCAATTGAACTCCATGATATTCACCTGCAAACTGCCAAGTAATCCTAAGAGGGTCAATTCAACCTACAATGATCTTACTTGTCATATCCTTTTTTATTATATTCAGCTTTAGTTGTTTTTAGATCCATTTTTATAGGATCTTGAAATTGTGATGTAAAGGCTATAAAGCCTGGTACCTTTGATACACCAAGGGAGGAAAACAGTTTGAGGACTATGGTTCTATTATTGAAGACATGTACTTTTTATTGCTTGGAGATGTCCATGAATACATCTTGGCATTGAGCTTCTTTCACTTTGTTTGTTCAGTTTTCATTTCCTTTCTTTCCAAGTTTATATATTCTCAATGACAGAAGGTTGTCATCCCATCTCTTCGTTGGTATATTAAACTTTAATGCATGGCGTCTAAAGTTTGTCTCAATGCCAGATAGTTGTGATCCTATCAGTGCATTCATAAGCTAAAGATGCAAGTACTTTCCTGTTATGTCTCGCCATATATTATATGCAATCTTGTATATGTTTCTACTGGTATGAAGAGTATCTTACCTATCATCACTGGCCATTCACATATTCTATTGTATAGGTATTTCTGTTAGCATAATGAGTCTTCTCCACATTTCTACAAATTGATTTAAACCTACTGAGTAGAATAGTTGAAAGCCTTAGTCTTTCGAGTGATTTCTATATTTCTAAATGGGTAAGAGTTTATAATTTCCTCCGATTTGATCCTTCTCTCTCCTCCACATTATTGATTTATTTAAGTTACCAATCTTACACCCTTTACAGTCATGGAGTGATTTCTTGGAGTGATAAAAAAAATGGCGTCGTTGCTGGGGAACGAAAGTGAAAGCATATTTTCCCTGGGAGAATGACATAGATTTGTTTCTTGATGGTAGACAAGAAACAGACATAAAATTTGACTGTAAACATTTGCCTGGCGACTCCACATTCAAGACCCCACTGGGAAAGATCTAGTTGACAGAAGATGAAAAGACTAGTTTCTAAATCTAGGTATCAGTTCATTAGTTTGTTTCATGAACTGTTGTTGTTATTTATTAGCTCCTTCATATTTTCCCCTTCACATAATAAAATAATTATCCTCTATTTTGTATATTCTAAAGATTATCAACCTTCTTTTATATATCCATCTTTAGAAGAAGATTTGCAGCCCACTTGCATTGTAGATGTTGATCCAGTCTTTTTGGCTCAGCATGTTCATAAAAATGACCACTGTATTTCAATTCCTTTAGAATCTGATCAGCTATGTGATCTTGAATAAATTGAAAATGTTTCAAAACCCTATGAAATTTCAATTCCTCTTGCCATAAATGATGAACCTTGTCAACAACTTGCTATCCTTCATGATCAGCCAACAACCTCTCAAATCAAAATCAGGATGAAGATGTTTAAACCTTTAAATCTCCCCTCCCTTCTTCATCCTTATCCTCTTGACTGTTATGAATATCTCCCTTGGTTTTCTGGAGAGAATCGGGCTTCAACTGAGAGACACTTGGAGTCCTTTGAGGATTTTGTTGATCGTTTTCAAATTGTTCATGAGGATGTGGTCATGATATATTTCTCTATGTCATTGATCAAAGATGCTACCATATGGTTCAAGAGTCTAAAATATGACTCTATTGGCTCTTGGATCGGATTCTCGGATGTTTTTTTGAAACATTGGGGTGAACACAAAACACCAGAGTCTTACCTAGCTGATTTCTATGCTTTGAAGAGAGAACCGAATGAAACTTTGCTTTCTTTCAATCGAAGATTTTTCATCATCTACCATGGTATGCCATTGGAGATCATGCCTACATAAACAACTCCCATGATACATTATGTCATGGGATTGCATTAAAAAAATTCCTTTCTTCCACTAGAAAGAAAATATTCATTGCTAAGAATTTTGTTTGAAGATGTTTTAGAGGTAGAGGAGAACATTTATGCTTCAAGGAGAATCCCAGAGCAATTTGATGTTGAAAACCATTATCTATTTGAACCAGTAAAATGTCAGTACAGTTCAGATTTTGAGCTGGAAAGAAATGACTATGAGTCAGTTTCAGAATAGTAGCAAGCAGCTAAAATTATTTCAGATTCTTCAACATTTCCAGAACATTCCAGAGACAAGTATTCATGTAAATTTTATGATCAGTTTAAAAATCCAGTTAAACCTATGATAACTCATGATTGTATAGACAACTATATTTTTAGAGCTGATCAAAATCTTTGGTATTCAAACATTGATCTATCATCATCTTTTGAGCACCATTCTGAAGAGGAAGTCATGGTTTTTGATGATTACAAGGTAATCACAAAAGAACAAAAGGGTAATCAATCTTCTAGTAGAAAAGCAGTTACACAGGTGCAACTTTTTCCTAAAGATCAACAGATTTCTGATATCAGTTTCAAAGATCCAGTGGCATCCTTCATACAATCATATCTTTCAAAAAACTTGAAATTTTCAGACTTCTTTAGCTTCCACATATTTCCTATTGATTTTGGTTGTGTGAATGATTTTTATTCACTACTGTTGCATTTCAAAAAGCAACTATTGATCAGTGAGAATGATGAAATCATTTCAGTATTAAAATTTCTTGGATGGATGCTATGGAAACTAGTTTTTACCTACCCAAATTTGCAGAGCTAGTTAGGGTAGAGTAGGGTAGGAAATAAGCTTGTTGCCCAAGCATTTCTTTTCTTCCATTTTGCAACAGGTGTAGTAGTCACATTATGTGAATAAAGGAAGTTTAGAATATGTACAAAGATTATTTATACAGGTCTGAAATATTTTTCAGAAAGAAGTGATATGGCTAACTCCATGCCCAATGAAACACTGACTCCATACCCAATGGAACACCAGAAACTAAAATATGGATTTATTTATTTTTCCAGGAAAGGCATTAGATCTAAGGTTCTTGGAAACCTCGTAGGGAGGTCTCCATCCCAGTTGGAGCCAAATTTTAGCGATCAAAAATAACTTGCTAATGATTTCCAAATCACATGATAAGATGAGCATTAAGTAGAAGAATCATTTCTAATCTTAAGATTTAAAGGCTTAGAGACAAGCTCTTAAAGATGGTATTTGAATGTATAAATTGATTTTCTTCTTAAATTAAACCTAAGTTTATTTTAGGGTTTTCGGCGGCTAAGTGACAAATTTGATAGTGTAGTGAGCCACCGAAAATCTTTGACTTTCAGCGGCTACCAATGATCTGTTGAATGTGCAGAAGAGTCCAAAATTTAATTCTTTCTACCCAGATCGTGTTTTTTGAGTTCTAGAACATGTGGGAATGGTATCAAATTAAAGATAATAATTTTCAGAAGTTAAATCATCCTCCTCATTAAATTTTGAATACATATGGAGAAAGAAGGAAGCCAAATGGCATTTCTATTTTTGACAGAATCGCCCAACTATCAAACAGAGATCTAGAACTCCATGATCTTCTCCTGCAGACTGCCAAGTAATGCTAAGAGGGTCAATTCGACCTACAGTGATCTTACTTGTCATATCCTTTTTTATTATATTCAATTTTAGTTATTTTTAGATCCATTTTTACAGGATCTGGAAATTGTGATGTAAAGGTTATAAAGCCTGACACCTTTGATACACCAAGGGGGGGAAACAATCTAAGGACTCTGATTCTATTCTTGAATACTTGTAATTTTTATTCCTTGGAGATTTCCATGAATACATCTTGACATCAAGCTTCTTTCACTTTATTTGTTCATTTTTCATTTCCTTTCTTTCCAAGTTTATATATATTCAATGACAGAAGGTTTTCATCCCATCTCTTTATTGGTATATTAAAATTTAATGCATGGATTCTAAGGTTTGTCTCAATGCTAGATATTTGTCATTCTATCAGTGCATTCATAAGCTAAAGCTGCAAGCATTTTCTTGTTATGTCTGGCCATATATTATATGCAATATTGTATATGTTTGTGCTGGTATGAAGAGTATCTTACCTATCATCACTGGCCATTCAATTATGATATTGTATAGGTATTTCCGTTAGAATAATGAGTCTTCTCCACATTTCCACAAATTGATTTAAACCTACTGAGAAGCATAGTTGAAAGCCTTGGTCTTTCGAGTGATTTATATATTTCTAAATGGATAAGAGTTTATAATGTCATCCGATTTGATCACTCTCTCCTCCATGTTGGAGTGACTTCACACACACCTAGGATTTATTTTTCCTAAGGTTTTTATTTTTTTATTAGTCATAATTAGTCATTATCCAGTCTCCTATATTTTAGGAGAGAACATTCCACCTGGAGAATATTCTCTTTCAATTCACACTTCAGATTGACTAGTTGAGTTGAGTTTAGATGTTGCATTGGGATCATCACCATGAAACATTGGGATCATCACCATGATAATTCAACCTTGCCTTGGTATCATCACCAAAGTGGCACATTATCCTTGATTACCTCAGTTAACTCCTCACTACTCTTTGTTCAGTCAGTTAACTGAAGACTAGTTGACTAGTTAACTCAACTAGGTGGTAGTTCACTCCCTTAACTACTGGTGTGTGTCCAAATCACTCTAGACCACCACTATGGCAACTTGGTTCACCTCAATTCACAATCATTGAGTTATACACAGTATATCATGTGTAAAGTATTCATTATTCACAAGGGGTAATGAGAATTCTTCCATTCTTTCTCTCCTTCTTCTTCCTTCTCTAATTCTTTCTGCAAATGTGTGTATTATTTTTTAGCTATATCTATTATGTGTAGTTTCAAAACATTTACATGGTAGAAGAGCTGACAGAATGCTAAGAAAAATATACACCAAAATATTTTGCAGGTACAAAAGATTGAAGACAGCGGAAAGATGGAATTCCAAAAAGAATTCATTCTTACACCTTACAAATATTTTGCATGGAAGGAAAAAATAGCCATACATCTCTGATCCAGAGGGTTGTATAGGTTAACCATGAATACAGATACAGAACTGAAATCATCCATAGAAAAATCCAAGTACTTAAATTGCATGGATGAGGCACTCAGAACAATTTGCAGTCTCATTTCTCCCAATCTCCTTTTTCACATATCTTTCTGTAAGAGTCCAAATGAAGCCTGGAAAATATTGGAAGGGATATTTGGAAAACAGGATGAGATGAGGGGACACATGCTAGAGGTGGAGCTTCTCACATTGGATCCAAAAATATTCGACAATATCCAAGATTTATTTACAAAATTCAAGGATTTACTGTCGCAACTCAAAGCTTGCGGGGTTGATAAATCGGCGGAGGAGAAACAAACGGTTCTCACCATTCTCTCCAATATTGGACCTGAATTCATTGTATTCATATCCAAATTCCATACTATTAGATTTTCCTCTAGAGCCACCTAGAATATGCCTTCTCTTGAGGACTTTATCGAATCCTTGACACAAGAGAAAAACAAGCTCATCAACATGGGCGCAATCAAATGCCCAAGGGCACATGCACTCATTGTGCATAATGGAAGCCAAAAATATCATAAATATAAAGATAAATATAAGCAGAAATCTCATGCACATACGAAGAAGGAAGGGTACACAAAACCCTTCACGAATGCCTCCAGATCCAAAGGAGAAAAGGGAAGAAAAGGAGAGAAATGCACATACTGTCACAAAGGGTTCCATTCGGAATCTACATGCATGCAAAAAGAAATAGATATGATGTCTCAAATACTTCAGCAAAACAACCTTGGAGATCGCATCCCTGAGGGTTCAAATAAGAAGAAGCCAGAAGATCTGAATTCTAAGAAAGGCAATTCTAGCCATGCCTTGATTGCCATCAACTCCTCTCCTGATGCTTGGATCGTATATTCAGGAGCATCACATCACATGGCTGCTTCAGAAGCATTATATTCTTCTTTGGATGCATGCAAAGGTCCTCCTATTTTGATGGGGGACAACTCTTTTTTTGAATTCATCGGAAAAGGAAGGATTGAACTCACCAACGGAAGCTTTGAGAACGTGTTGCATGTTCCCAAGCTTTTTGTTAGCCTTCTCTCTGTGTATCAAATGAAAAATTCCGGAACCGAAAATAAAGTCATATTCACATCAAATTCTGTGGACATATACGACATGCAAACCAACTCCAGGGTTGCTATCGGTGAGGTGAATCATCAGTCTAGATTGTATACATTTTCTGAATTCATTGAACCTGATTTTGCTTTACTGCTTACTCATGCTAATGAAAGTAGTAGGATATGGCACAAAAGGTTTGGACATTTGAATTTTAGATACATGCAACAACTTAGCAAGCATAGATTAGTTGATGGTTTACTAGACATCCAATTCTCCAAGAGAGTGTGTGAGGGATGTGTTCTCAGGAAACACCCTCAAGAGAAATTCGACAAAGGAAAGTCTCAGCGAGCTTCCGCACGTTTAGATCTGATCCACGGTGACCTAATGGGTCCTTTTCCACATACATCGATTAGAAAAGTGAGGTTTGTTCTCATTTTTGTTTATGATTTCTCATAGTTTACATGGATCTACTTTCTCAGGAAAAAATCTGAGGTCTTTCAATACCTCAAAGATTTCAAAGCTTTGGTTGAGACACAGTCTGGAAAAAATATCAAAGTCATTCGAACTGATAACGAGGGATAGTATGTGAATTATGAGATCCAAAATAATTTCCATGAGGTAGGGATTCAGTTGTAACATACAATTCCCTACACTCCGCAACAAAAAAAAAGTTGTTGAGTGGAAAAACCGATCTCTAAAGGAGGTGGCATCGTTCATGTTGTATGCAAAGTCACTACCATAGAGACTATGGGCCAAAGAACTTAACTATGAAACATACATCCAAAAAATATCTCCCCATAGATCTATCAAGGATAATACCCCCTACGAGGCTTGGAGCGGCCTCAAACTGGAAGTGACCCACTTTCATATTTTTGGTTCACGTGCATGGGCCAGGATTCCCTCTGAAAAGAGGAAGGCACTTGATCCACAAAGAACTTAGTGCATTTTTTTTGGATACCCTGACGGTGTGAAGGGATATCAACTTATTCATATTTCCTCAGACCGGATCATCATTGAGCGTACTGTCCAATTCGAGGAAAGTGTCTCGCATATACCTCAATAGTCACATGCAGACACCTTTACTCTTCCACCTATCTGATATGATAATCATCCACATGTCAACTCTTATTCAGATGAGAGTTTTGATTCATAGGACTCAGAGGATTCAGATTTAGAGTCAGAGCTAGTACAGTTAGATGCAGAGTTAGAGCATCTAGATGCAGCTGCAGAGCCAGAGAAGAGGCCCAAGTGGGCACAAACTACTCTTTAGGATGCAGAGGATATTGTATGTGATCCAGCCGATAATAGGAGGAATCTATCAGATTCCGAGGATCCTCCTATTGCACTCACTGCCACTGAACCATTGCCTTCCAGACATCTTTTCTTGGTTCAGTCTTCAAATCCACAGTCTTATGGTGAGGCTACTGGAAATCCATTTTGGGAATCCTCCATGAAGGAGGAGTACAAATCCCTCCTTGAGAACCAGACTTGGGATCTGGTTCCCCTTCCTTCTAGGAGGAAACTTTTCAGATGCAGATGGGTCTACAAGACCAAGAGCACAGTGGATGGACATATTAGTAGATACAAATCCAGGCTTGTCGCCAAATTCTTTCAGCATGTTCATGGCATTGACTATGATGATACCTTTGCTCCAGTAGTGAATATGGATTCCATACAATTGACACTTTCCATTTCGGCATCCTAGGGATGGGAATTCCATCAGTTGAGCATGAAGAATGAATTTCTTCATGGTGATCTCTCTGAGAAGATCTACATGGAGCAGCCCCAGGGATTTATGCAGGACTCATATTTGGTCTATCGACTGAAGAAGTCACTTTATGGCCTCAAACAGGCTTTGAGGGCATGGTATGCCAAGATGGAATCCTACCTATTGTCGCAGAACTTTGTACGTTGTAAATCAGACCCGAATGTATACATGCTCGAGACAGTTGATTCACTTCTACTTTTAGTTCTGTATGTCGATGATTTGTTGATCACCAGTTGCTCGACTTCAGTGATTGCTACAGTCAAGAGGATTCTTCATGACAGGTTTTTGATGATGGACATGGGTTTGCTACACTTCTTCCTTGGACTTGAGATCAGTCAAGATGCATCAGGCATCAAACTATCTCAAGCCAAGTATGCATGATATCTCCTTGAGAGATTTCACATTGCAGACTGCAAGTCTGCTCCGAATCCTTTCCTATTAGGAGTCAAACTTGAGGATGGTGTGGAGACTCCATTGGTTGACAACACACTATACATACAGCTAGTGGGGAGCTTGGTGTATCTCACACACTCTAGACCAGACCTCTCATATGAAGTTGGCATAGTTTCCAGGTTCATTTAGGAGTCGCATGAGCTACATTGGAAATATGCAAAGCGTATCATTTGATACGTACAGGGAACCATCACCTTTGGGATTCATTATGAAATAGACTCTACATTAGATCTCATTGGGTTCATTTATTTTGACTGGGTTGGCAATAGCATTGATCGCAAGTCCACATCTGGTTACTCACTTAGTATTGGTTTCATGCCTATCTATTGGTCAAGCAAGAAGCAAGCTGCCATTTCTCTATCTTCAGCCAAGGAAGAGTACAGAGGGTTAGTTAACATAACCATTAAGGCTATGTGGCTACAACATTTTCTCACTAAGTTGGGAATTTAGTTTCATTGGCCGATCATCATCTGGTGTGACAACCAGAGCACTCTCAAGTTTTGTAGAGATCCAGTTTAGAGGTAGTGGACGAGGCACATCGAGATCCATGTGAACTACATCTGGGACTTGGTACATGAGGGGATCATCAAATTACAATTCTGTCCTTCAGCAAAATAGACGACAGACATTTTCACCAAGACCTTCACTGAGCAGAAATTCCATTCT
>JASDQU010438876.1:35124-46135 GCA_032191745.1 Picea mariana | reverse complement strand
TTTTTCTTTAGAATTGTTTGGTGAAAGAACTTGTTTTTCTTTTATTGAATAAATCGTGTTAAAAGAGAAACATTGTTTGGGTTTCTTTTGTTTTGAGGAAGTTATTTATTTATTTTAGTGTCTCTTTGAAACAAAAAAATTTTAATTTCTTGATTTATATTCGATTGGGGGCATCCTTGCATTTGATTTCTTGAAGATATTGATATTGATGAGTTTAATAAATTTTGCGACATTGTGCATCTAAGAATGATAAATGTTTTCTCTTTCGCATATCATAGATTTCATCAAAATGAAAAGATTGCATATTCATCTCTTTGCATAACTCTTGAGTCGGTAAAAACACCATATTTTCCATGCCATATTCCTTTTGAGTAACAACAACCTTAAAAATAAAGCGCTTATAAATATTGATTAGACATTTTTATACTTTCTGGTAGCAAACCTACATTATATTAGTTGTAGTGATTTGGAATGGGTGTGAAAGATAACTTTCCAAAGATGCAAACAAACATAGAATCTTGAGTTAGGGAGTGGTGGAATCCACTTGCTACATTTTGTCCTGGGAAGCCCTTCTCACACAAGGGTCAATCACGAGGTCGCATTGAGACTGGCAGAGTTACTCACCATTCTTTGTTGGTCTTGGTGTAGAGATTGTGCATATTATGGGGATCGCTTGAAGGTATGCCCACAATGATGAGTCGAAGCCTTTCAAGTTGATTTAAGGCTAGATACATTGCCCTTGTGTGTGGATCGGACTGTCAACTATTTCCCCAGGCATCATTATTATAGTTGGTAACCTTAGTGGACTATCTCTTTAGGGTATTTACACAAGGTGTCTGTGAAGGGGAAAGTCTTCACAGTACCTGGAATCGATGTTGGACAAACTCACTCAGGCTCCTTGGAGGGTATACTCACGTTTATGTGTGGGAGCTTGCACCAGGGTGTAAGTCCGTTACGTAGGTCATCAACGTAAATTTTCCACCCGCTCTATCTCATCCCCTTCTTACATTGTTCCCACGACGTTGGATTTTATCACCAACTAATGCATCCATTGTGAGAAGGTTTTGTTTATTTTCTTGCTTCCTAGATTCTCAGTGTGTGTTGTTTGTTTTTCCTAGTGGACTCTAGGTTGGATTTTTGTTTTTATGGCGTCAGTTCCCATAATGACCAATGAAGGAACTCCTTTTCCAAGGGAATCTTTTTTTTTTTCTTCTTACGGAAACATTGGCCCTCCTCACATTGCTACTTTGAGCCTTCTAGGTCTCACAATTGGATTACTAGTATGGTTGTTTTCCACTCAGGTAATCTTGAATGCAGCTAGTGCTTTGGTTGTAAGCACTTCCCTCCAAGAACATCAAACTCATGTTGATCCTTCACCTTCTTCAATAGTAAGATCCTCTTCACATTCTTCACTTTCAAGATCTTCTTCCATTTCATCTTCTTCGCTGAGTGAAATATCTAAAGCTAGTAACTTGGTGGATAAGAAGAAGAAGAAAAATAAGCAAAGGTCCAAACTTCCAACCACTGTCAAACATGTTGGAAAACAACTAGTTGCTATTAATCGTGATGGGAGTGTTGATGATTTCAAGATCAACCAGACAACCCATAAGCCTAAGTACCCTTGCAGGATTTGTTTTCTCATTGTGAGAAGGTTTTTGTTTGCTTGCTTGCTTACTAGATTTTTAGCATGTGCTGTTTATTTTCCCTAGTGGACTCTAGGTTGGATTTTTGTTTTTAATAGCGTCAGTTTCTGGAACAATCAATGAAGGAAACCCTTTGCTAGAGGAACCTTTTGTTTTTCCTTCTTACGGGAACATTGGTCCTCCTCATATCGCTACTTTGAGCCTTCCAGGTCTCACAATTGGATTACCGGTATGGTTTTTTTCCACTTAGGTAATCCCGAATGCAGCTAGTGCTTCAGTTGTAAGTACTTCCCCCCAAGAAAATCAACCTCATGTTGATCCTTCATCGTCTTCACTAATTAGATATTCTTCACCTTCTTCACTTGCAAGGTCTTCTTCCATTTCATCTTCTTCACCGAGTGAAAGCTCTAAAGATAGTAACTCGATGGGTAAGAAGAAGAAGAAAAAGAAGAAGAAGAAGAAGAAACATCAACAAGGGTCTAAACTTCCAACCACTTCCAGACATGTTGGAAAACAACCAGTTACTGTTAATCTTGATGGGAGTGTTGATGATGTCAAAATCACCCAAACAACCCGTAAGCCCAAGTACCTTTGCGGGCTTTGTAAGGGTAGCCATCTTCTTAAGGATTTCCCTGGTCTATCCAAGGTTATAGAAGCATGGTCTACACAACCTCTCCAGCCCATGTCATCAACCTCTGAACAACATGTTGATGACCTCCTGTCAACTAGTCAAGATATTGTTGGGAAGAAGAAAAGTTGAGTCAAGTTCTCATGTATGTTATGCAAAGGGAGTCATCTAACTCACCTTTTCCCTTGTATGGATGAAGCCTCTAAATTACTGGAAAACATGATTGTTTCATATCCCCAACTTCCAGCTACTTATCACAAGATTACTCTTGACCCACCTATAGTTGATGGAATGATCCATCTGGCCCTTTCATCAGTCAGTCCAGTGGATCATGTAGTCAATTTGGTCAGGTCCTAGTTGAACTAGTTGACAAAGTGGTTGATCCGATCCCATCCTCGGTCAATCCCACTCTCCCGTTAGAGAGTGAAACCTAATAGGTAGATCCCTTTCCACCCATCGACCCCATTCTCCCCTTGGATAATGAAACCCAAGTGGTCTATCTGATCTTGTCATCAGTCGATCCTATTCTCCCACTAGAGAGTAAATCTGATACTTCCCACGTTTTTCTCGTTGATACAGAATCTACCTTGTTGAGGGGCATTCATCCTTCTCCCATGGAACCTCCTCCAAGTAATTAGGACATCCTTTTTAATTGGGGTGTGCTAACTGGACCTCGTATTCCCTCTCACATTAATTTCCAGATTACAGTACTGATTTTTGGTTGGGACATTCCTCAGACGTTGATAGATGAAGGTGCGTCTGTTATTATTTTGTCCTCTATTGATTTGCAATCTTTAGGTTTTCCTCATCTTGCGTCGGTTACTCAAAATATGTTAGCTTTTAACAAAAGAACCAGTCAACCTTTAGGGAACCTTCCTCAATTTCCTGTAACTTTGGGTGGTAAAACTATCTTTATTGACATTATGGTAGTCGAAGACCCCTTGGATTTCGCTTTACTCCTTGGACGGGATTATGTCTATGCCATGAAAGCTATTGTGTCCACTCTTTTTCATGTGATATCTTTCCCTCACGATGGAAGAATTGTGACTATTAATCAACTTTGATTCATTAGTCCTGACTGGATGACCTCCCTAAATGGTTATTATATGCAGATGGTATCTCCCCTGCCATAGGTCAATTATGTGGCATTGTCTCCCATGCCTTCATCTTCTGATGCATATGATCCTCTCATTGTAAGCTCAGTCTCTTATGACTTAGATCCGATCGTTGATGTGGTGATCTCTTCAGTACAGTTATTGGAGCCTGATCTTTTTACCCCTATCGCAGCCCTCGACATGTGTTCCTTCCAGAGTGTGTTTATTCCATCAAGTGAAGATCTATTGGAGGCCATGATTGAGTTTTGTCCCTTGACATGGTGTCCTTCCAGAGCCTTGTTCTCTTGGAATCCATGAATAAGAAAGAAGTTGATCATGGTTTTATGATTTCAATCTCATTAAAAAATGAAACCAGAGTTGAGCATGGTTTTCTAATTTCAAGCTCATCAAAAATTGAAACCAGAGTTGAGCATGGTTTTCTGATTTCAAGCTCATTAAAAAATGAACCCAGATTAGAGAATTATTTTCTAGTTTCAAGTTCGTTAAAAAATTAAACCAGTTATGAGGATAGTTTTTTCGTCTTTGCGACAACCTCGTTAAAAACAAAATAGAGTTTATGAGAATAGTTCTTTTTATGTTTCAAGCCCATTAAAAAATGAAATGGAGTTCTAGGGATTGAACTTGGATTCACAAGCATATTTCTTGTTTCTGTGTCAAGATCATTAAAAAATGAAATAGATTTTTCCCCTCTTCGATTGAGCCAAGTACTTCATTATGTATAGTATTTGAAGCTTCTTTTAATTATCCTATGTCGTTCGACGAACCAAAGCTTGGGGGGAAATTATTTCAGCCTTTGGACATCATGCTGAAGTCAGAGCCGCCAGTTTCTTAAGCTGGGGGCTAAATACCAACCATCCCTGTGTTATGCATTGGGAAGTCCAAGCATAGTTTTCTATGGTTCAAGCTTGTGTAAAAATGAAACCACCTACCTCAAGCATAGTTTCCTCTGGTTAAATCTTGTGTAAAAATGAAACCAAGTCCAATCATAGTTTTGGCTAGTTTTAAGCTTGTGTAAAAATAAAATCTATCCCAAGCATAATTTTGTTTTGTTTTAAATCTTGCGTAAAAATGAAAAAAATCCCGAGATCAGTATTTGTTCTTTATCATGATCGTAAATACCTGAGAATGTAACCGAGTAAATTTTTATCAATTTTTCAGACACGTAAAGGTTATACGAAAAAGGAACCCCCTTGAGTTCCCTTTAAGCTCTTTTCAGACTCTCTAAACATGAAAAGATTGAGGAGAGATCTTGTTCTTTTCAAACTTATTAAAGTATTAGAAAGCACATCTATTGAGTAATATTTTATCTCTTTTTCAATCTCTTCAGACTAACTTACGAAAAAGGAACTAGGAGAGTTCTCTTTAAGTGTTTTTCAGACTCTCTAAACATGAAAAACCCCCGAGTTTTCTCTCTTTGGACTCGTAAAACAAACATCAAAAGGCCCATATGGGATTGAGCCACTCCTTCCTAGGGTTCGTTAAACATAATCCAAAGGACTCATCCAAAGGATGAGATTACAGTTCAAGCATATGTTATCCTCCTCAAGCTTGTGTAAAAATAAAGAGGTACTCGCCAGAAATGGTGGGGGGAAATTGGGAAAGAAATGTATCTAGACCTGCATTCTATGGAAGAGTCTCTTTTGAGCATGACACCCTTTCACTTGGTTTGTGTCTAGGATGGAACGATTGTCTCTTGATCATACTCCTTTATAATATTACCCTTATGGTCTGTGATCCTTGTTGTTGAGTCAGTGTTTCCAAGACAGTTGTCGTGTCATCAATATGTTCAAAAATAAGTTCAACCTGGAAATCCTTCTATTGTGTCATCCATTTTCTACAGTCCTTAAGCCTTCTATTGCATCGGCCATCCCTGAGTCAGTCCTGAATCCTTTATTACTCTGATCTACTTCAAATATTTTTACTCGTTTCATGCCATTAATGGAGGATACATTAAGGCCTTCCTGTGACGACTCTTTTATTATCGACTTCAAATCTTGATCTAGGAATTAGACTTAGAAACTAATTGGTACCTTGGAACTTGCATGCCTCAATGACAGGTTTCCTCGCTTTCGACAGTGGGTTTTCATTAATGACCCTTGATCAGGAGACTTTGTCGAGTGTTCGACTTCATCTCATTAATTCACATTCGTTGGATTGTACTAGAGTACCTTGGGAGTCATTGACATTAATCATGATTTCCCTTGCATTTCTTAATGGTATACACTAATAATCGGTAATCAAGTGGTTTCTACCATGTTCGACTTCAACACATGTATTCACATGGTTAGATTCATACTATAGAGTGGTGGAGATGAAGACCTTGAATCGTTTATGACAAATTTAGGTTGCGTTGGAGTATATCCAGTTTGTACTGTTGCATAGATCCGCATTGTATGTCTCATGGCTATGTTTGAATTTGAGTCTTTAACACATAGATCCACAATGTATTTTTGGTGGCTATGTTTAGATTTGAGTCATATTGGCATGGATCCACAGTGTATGTTTGGTGGCCATGACCTGTCTTACTTGACATGGATATTTTCATGTCATCATTTATGCTTTTAGTCATTTATATTCTAAGTATGGGAATGCCTACCTCAATGATGATATATTATTGTATTATATTTCCTTCTTTGTTGGCAGGTTTCTGACCAATTGTTCTTTGTTCCCTGCACACACTCGACAAATTATTTTAGCTATCACTCTATATTAAACTCATACTTTGGGGGGCTCTCTATTACACATTATTTCCATCACCCTTATGACCATTAATGATGTAAAAATATCCTTTGTATTTAGAAGGATCAATAGCCTGAATTCCTGAAGAAAGAAGAGAGAACTTTCCCTCAGAGAAGAAGTTGTATTTTCCTTTGTAAAAACCTATTAAGGAGGATTTTTGTAGGCTGCTCTATATGAAAGGTGATAAAATTCCTTATTTCCACACCTTGCTCTATAGCTAAGTTGTGGAGTTTCCGCAGGTTGCACTATAACTAGGGTGCAAAAATTATTGTACGTGGGAAAAATGAACGTCTTCTCGATGCTTCTAGAAGGATAAGCTTCTATGGTGAGGTGGCCTCCAAATGGTTTGGATATTACTCGCTTTCATGATTTAGTGGGATCATCCTAACCTCCTCACCTTGTCCTCTTCAACTTATAAAAGGAGAGGAGCTCTCGTGGAGAAAGTTAGATTGGCTTGAGCTTGAGTTTTGTAGATTGGAAATTTGTCTTAATTAGAGTGGCTTTGATATTTTCTTTGTCAAGATAGATTGTGAGTAGCTATCATATCCATGGTCTCAGAATCCTTGGTGCAAGAAGTGTGTGGGAAGCAAGGCATTGTTGGAAGTAACCTGACAACATCAAGGCATATGGTTGTATCGTTCTTCCAAATTCTTTAATACATATATACTTTTCTTTCCTATATGAATGTTATTTGTTCATATTGTATGATTCCTTTATCACGTACATAGTTTCATATCAAATTGACTCTGTTATTCTTGTCTTCGTTGGCTTGTTTTTATTTGCAGATATTTCTCCATAAGCCTCGCAACGGAGCTTAGATTGCATTGGCGAAGTCAAATCTTCGATATTTAAAAGGCATGTCCTAGATCCATTTCTCATTTGATAATTGAAATCTAAGGAAAGAGTAGTGTGATGTCTTTTTTTGTTCTAGTTTCATATTGAAGCTAGGGGGATTGATTTGTGTCCGCACTTAACAATTAGCCCAATAACAATCCCTATCCCTATTTCTTGGATCTCTTTGGAGGACCTAAGGGGAATTATTTGGTCTTCTGAAATTACCTCTATTGTCAACATTCTATGTTCTTCTATAGTTATGTTTTCCTTCAAGTTTCAACTTCTCCATTTTAGCAGAAAGTGATTTTACCAATTTTGTAATTTCATCAACTTGAGGGTGGACAACAGGGGATTCTAAGGTTGAAGATTCAGCCCTACCTTTCCTTCTATCTCTATCATAATTTCCCCTAAGTTTGTCAGCTGCCAATATATTAGATTCTAATTCTAAGGCTTCATCTTGCATATGAGCTAAAGAGGTACATCTTCTTTCTCTCAACAGGAGGCCAAACTTAGGGTCAAAAGAACTAGCATAGGTAATATTGGCAGAGGTTTCTGTAGGTTTTTTTTTCAGTGGGAATCTTGTTGTACATTTTATTGAATCTCTTTGAGAAGTCAGAAACAGATTCCCCTTCTTTCCTCTTAAGTGATCCAAATTCTGTAATATAATAAATGAAATCCTTTTTATCCCCCTGATGCCTCAAAAAGGCATCATCCAAATCTTCAATCCTAGCAATAGACCTAGGATTCAAACCCCTAAACCATTTCATAGCCTCACCATCAAGGCTTTGTACAAATACTCTCATCCATACATATTCATTTTCAATGTTAAGATTATCTGCATAACTATAAAAAACAACAAGGTGTTCTTCTGCAGTTGTGTCTTCCTCCCCAGTAAAATTTGGCATGTACTTAATGTAGTCTCCAACTGGGAGAGAATTCATAGGTTGAGGTAAAATAAGAGGGGCATACCTAGAAGCCACTATGGCATCCATCATATTTCTAGGAATATTAGCACCTACCATTGGGTTGTGAAATGTAGGGGAACAAAGGGGAGATGGAATTTTGACAGCTGCAAATACAGTCTGGATTTTTGGGGAAAGAGGAAACTTGGATGGAAAGATTTCAGTTTTCAGAGGAAGAGCTTGATTCTTGGGGGAATATGGTATAGGGTCTAAGGGAAAAGAGGTTTCTCTCTTTTAGTCACAGTAACTTTGATAGGAGGAGGATTAGGAAGGCCCAAAGTAGGATAATATTCAAGACTCTCAAGTCTAAACCAATTTACAACATCAGAAGAAACAAGGGTTTCAAAATTTCTTCTTTGAATTGGGGGATAAAAGATGAGTATTCAACAGGGAAATTTTCAAAATCGAAACTTACAGAAACTTTAGTAGAAGATAAAAAAGGAGGGTTAGATATGGATACTAGAGTTTTAAAAGTAGAATTATGTGAATGACCAGAAGTACCTAGTACAGTAGCTGAAAATCCTTCTTGAGAATATTTTCCTTTCTTGATAATTTTCTCTGGGTCAGCTTCAGGTGTTTCTAGAGGTAGATATGGACTAGACCTCATGTGTCTGCCTTTGGGAGCCATAACTAAAACAATGGATTTGCCAGGTGCAAGCTGCAATCTTCAATGTATTGATCTCTAATGCACCTTTAGAATCAAAATTTCTTTATCGTTCAATCCCAGGGAAATGTCTTCAATTTGTTCCCCAAAAACGATGCCAAGAATGTTAGCACTACAATTCACCCTTATATTGCAAGAGGATAAGCCCAATACCCACCAAAAAAATTGTAAATGTAAATGAGTTATTAAAGTTCAAATGGACAAAACTTGGAATAAGAATGTTTTAACTCAGAAATTTGGGCTAGCATGCATAAGAAAATGAGGGCTTGATTAACTTTAGTCAGTGGTTTGGGGTAAAATTTAATAGGAGGAAGACTTAATGAGGGAGGTGTAAAGGTATGTTATTAACATCAGGTATTCAAGCAGCCAAGAGAAGAAAACTTAGTCACAACAACTTCTTGAACTTAAAGTTTAAGAACATTGAAAAACATTCATAGAAACATTATAATAAAATATTCATTATAATACAACCACATCATCCAATCATGAGTATTTCAGTGTAAGAGGCAAGAAGATGATAAAAGGAAACCGAATTCTATTAATCAAAAAGTCTCAAGTCCAATACATAACCAGAGAACAACTTTACTTAGTCAAAATATTACAATCAGGGAGCCCTGCTCAACCATTTGAACCTCTCTAATCATCTAGAAGATGTATTTATAATCAAAAGAGAAAAGGAAACAACGATATGTGAGATTTGGCCTTCTTATCCTTGGATTCTCCAAAACAACTAAAATTCTAACACATGTACTAACAGATCTTAACAAACTGCTACAATTTAGCATCCATGTTGGAAACCACTCTAACAAGAATTAAATGGCATGTCTTCTAGATTAGGCGCATTCCTCTCCAGTGCCAAGTGTCTTCCAAGCTCATATGTTTCTTCCAAGCTGGAACCTATGATCCTTTTTTCTCTCCACATCATCAAAAATCAGGAAGGAGTCATGAATTCGAACCTTTGACTATAATGGCCAGTTCGTAGCACCATTCTGTAGTGCTTTTGGTAGCCAATTTTGTAGTGACCTTTATAAAACAAATCTGTAGATTCTATAACGCTTCCCATGAAATAACTCTACAGTTTTTGTAGCGCTACTCTTGTGTAACAACTCTGCAAATTCTGTAGCGCTTCCTGTGTAACAGATCTTCATTTTCAGTAGTGCCTCCCATGAAATAGCTCTGCAATTTCTTTAGCTTCAATCTTGAAATAGCTCCACAGTTTCGGTAGCACCATTGGTTTGTTTGGCCAGGAAATTTTGCAGCACCTTTTATAGCACAACTACATACCATCCTGTACAGACGATTCGATAGCACCATGGCACTATGAAATATCTGTGTTTTTTTTGGGTGATGTAATCAATTCTTAAAAAACACAAAAAACTTAGTTGATGGACTAGTAGCCTGTAGATGCCTATAGGTGGAAAAATGATACTTCCTTGACCATTTCAAACTTGAAAAAAGAGATCACCCACAAAAATGGATCTGTCATTACCCCATCTACTTCATCAATCTAGCACTCCTCCTTGTTGGTGGAGAACTTCCCTCTGTCATAGAAGCATATTTTTCCTTTGCAGGGGTATTCCTCTTAACTGTTGGTTCATCTCTTTCTATTGCATCTTGTACCAGACCATTTAAGTTCCTCTAGGCTAGTTCATCCTTGGAATGCTGCAATTCTTCTTTGAGATTTATGTTTTGAGACTGAAAGATTATGTTTTGCCTGTACTGGGTCTTAAGTTGCCAATGGAGAGGAAGGACTCTTCTTACTGAAAAACTTTCCAGATCAAGGGTTTCATTATACATGTCCATGATCTCCTTCATATTTTTCTCTCAGTCAAACTTTCTACCTTCAAACGGGCAACTTATTTCCTAGAATCCCTAATTTGTCTGATCAATCTTTTGAAAGTGGGATTACTAGGGGGAGTGTTGATGTTGATAACCTCAATAGTTGTATCAGTGGATTTACCTTTATCTTTCTTTTGAACATAGGCTATGTATATCACCTGAATAGGATTCTCAATGAATTTACCTTTATCTTTCTCTTTCCTTGGTTCTGAAACCTTGAGTAAGACTTCTGCTTCAACAGATTCCTTGTGGGATGATGATCTAGTAAAAGGCTTCCTGACTTTGATCTTATTTGTTGGATCAGGTGAAGGAAAATGAAACTTCCTCCCCCTCTTGGCTGTGGTTTTGGTATATGAATGGGATTCTTCTAATTCATGTGTAGGAGGAGGTGAAAAATATCTATGTGGGGAGTGATAGACCTCCCTCTCTTCTTCTTCAGTTTCTTTTGGGGTGTCTTTGTCTTGAGTAGTGTTGACGGGCGAAAATGACCGTCCGTCAACTGGGAGAGTGGAACCGGTCCGGGGTTGTCTAAATAACCCAAGCCGTTTGGTATGGACCACCCTGACGAGTTTAACGGCTCCGTTGGC
>JASDQU010438876.1:7175-17518 GCA_032191745.1 Picea mariana | reverse complement strand
CCAGCAGTTTCTTAGGGTTTTCAAAACTTGAAGATGGCCATGTGCACCACTCCAGTCCTATCCCTTCTTGATTTCACAAATACCTTTGTCCTAGAATTCCATGCTTCAGGGAAAGGTACTAGTGTTGTCCTTATGTAAGAGGGTCGGCCTTTGGTCATTACTGGCAAACAACTGTCTGAATGAAATTTGGGCAAATAAATATATGAAAAGGAAATGTTGGTTATTCTACATGTTGTTGATTTGTGGCACCCTTATCTATTGGGGTAACGCTTCCAAATTAAGACAGACCATCAAAGCCTCAAGTATTTTCTAGAACAACGCATTTCCTCCCTAGAGAAACAAAAATGGGTGACTAAGTTATTTAGATATGATTATGGGATCATTTACAAGAAAGGAAAAGACAATCTAGTGGCCAATGCACTTTCTTGAATATATGAAGATGAAGGATCCATTTTTTCTCTCTCCTTCATTGTACCAGATTCGCTCCAAGTCGTTCACCAAGAATGGTTACATGATCCCAAAAGTTTGGATCTGATACAAAAATTGTAGTCCAATTCTCTAGTTTCCCCAGGGTACTCATGGCTCCATGATGAAATTTGATACAAAGGTATTTTTTATTTAAGTAAACAATCAAAACTTAAATCCATGGTGCTTTCTGAGCTTCATGCTACACCCACAGTTGGGCGCTCTAGGTTTACCAAAACCTATGATAGGGTCAAACATTCCTTTTTCTGGGATGGTTTGAAACAAGACGTTTGTAATTTTGTGTCCGAATGTGATGTGTGTCAACGCAACAAGGGAGAAATAGTCAAATTTATGGGCACACTGCAACCACTTCCTATTCCACTTGCTATTTGGAGGGATATCTCCATGGATTTTATTACAAGCTTACCTAAATCGGGTAATAAATCAGTCATCATGGTGGTAGTTGATTGCCTTTCCAAGTATGCTCATTTTTTTTCTCTTCAACACCCATTTACAACATCCACAGTGGCTCAACTTTTCATGGATCAGGTCTTCAAGCTTCATGGCATGCCACGTTCTATTGTTTCTGATCGCGACCCAACTTTCACCAACAATTTTTGACAAGAAATATTCAAGCTACAAAGCACCCAATTGCATCTCAGCACAACTTAACATCCCCAAATGAATGGTTGAACTGAAGTTGTCAACAAGTGTTTGGATACATATCTAAGGTGTTTTTCATCGAAAAAGAAAAATTAGTGGGCTCAATGGTTACCCCTAGTTGAATGGTGGTACAACACTTCATACAATACAACTACATGCATGACTCCTTTTGAAGCGGTCTATGGACAAAATCCACCTTCAGTTCTCTCATATTTACCAGGTGTCTCAAAGGTATAGGTGGTTGACCAAATGCTTACAGTTAGAGAGGCTATTCTTTGTACCCTCAAAGAGAATTTGGACATGGCTCAGAATCACATGAAGCAACAAGCAGATCAAGGTCGCTCTGAACGTCAATTTGCAGAAGGGGATCATGTGTTTCTTTGACTGCAACCTTACAAGCAAACTTTCCTCAAGGTCGACCATTGTCAGAAGCTGGCACCCAAATTTTATGGTCCATAAATAGTTCTCAAGCGTGTGGGGTAGGTGGCCTATCAGTTAGCTTTGCCCAGTCATGCTAAGCTACATCATCTTTTTCACATTTCATGCTTGAAGAAGGTGATTGGAACTAAGTGACAAACTCAAACCAACCTTTCTGAGTTGGATGAAGAAGGCTCCATTTGGCTACATCCACAAGAATTTTTGGACCAGCATGACTGTCACCTACATCAGTGAACCATCAAGGAAGTGTTAGTCTAGTGGAAAGATACAACTCCACCAGATGCCACTTGGGAACCAACTACCATTCTGTGGCAATTTCCACATGTCAAGCCTTGAGGACAAGATTGTTTTTAAGGGGCTGGACATGTTAGGCACCTAACCCCTTATGTAGGTAGAAAAATGTATTCCAATGTAATAAAGGTCAATATTAATAAGGCCTTCCAATAAGGTAGAATAAATTGAATGTAAGAAGGCCTAATAGAAGCTTCCACTTCTAGAAGGATATTCCTCTAGATGGTTCTCTTGATAGACATATTTAGTATAAATAGGAGTCAAGTGTATGAGAACCCTAGCTTGGATATTATTGTAATATGGCTCTGCTCAACTGGAGGTTTCCCTCTTGAAGAGGCCCATCAACATTTCTCTTAGTAATCGAAGTGCTCTTTATGGTGTTATTCTGTTATCATTTCAGTATTATTGTGGTGTTATTCTGGTTATATTTTTTTTCATCTGCCATTTCTAGCATTTTATTTCTATTCTGCATACTTTTATCTATGGAATATTACATATGACCGTAGGCTATGACCAAATTCCAAGACAACAAGCACCAAGACAACCACAGCACAAATCCTCCGGAGTGGCAAATATTTGAAGTTCATAATCCGATGCCACATGTCCTCAAAGATTTTGACGGCCCTGATTGACTTCGAGACTTTGGCGTTTGGGACTTTTGAATGCTCCAAAGGATGTTCTCCCCAAAGTACTCCATACCCAAAGTTACAGATCGAGCGCCACGCATCCCTCTTGATTGATAGTTATGATCTACTTCGGGACTTTGACATTCATGAGTTTTGAACACTCCAAACCCTTTTTCATCTAAAGTACTCCATACCCGAAGTTACAGATCAAGTACCACATTTCCCTCGTGATTGAAAACTGTGATCAACTTCAGGACTTCGATGTTTGAGAGTTTCAAACACTCCAAATCCTTTTTCCTCTGAAGTACTCTGTACCCAGAGTTACAGATCGAACACCATGTGTTTTCCCTGATCAACTATCGATATTTTTCCTTTGCCCTGCTTTGGGCGACTTGCATTCATCGCTTCTCTCTTTACTCTCAACTACTCAGTACCCAGAGTTCCAGATCAAGTGCCATGTGTTTTATTCTAATGGATGGTTCAGATGAACTTCATCTCTTCGACCTTCGAGAGTTCTTGTTCAACACATTCCCTTTTCATCCGGAGTAACATTCCTCTGAAATGGAAGATCTTCTGCCACACGCCCCTTCCAACAGACGAATGGGAAGACTTCCGGACTCTAACCTTCATAAATCCTCATTCTTTTACACTTTGATTCTCTCGAAGTGACTTCTCTATGGAGTGCAGGATATGATGACACCTGTCCCTCTTTCTTGGATGGCTCAGATCAGCTTCGGCTCCCAACTCTTCGGTAGTTTTTCGATGCACACTCCTCTTTTCTCCTGGATTCAATCAACGTCAGGCTGACCATAGCCTCAATCTGATGGTCCGAGAGTATCTACGTGACCCCAGAGATCTATGTCTCATAAATTTTATTCAAGGGTCCCTTGGGTCCCAGTGTGTTCCACTATGAGAGGGACACCTGGCAACACCGTCACTAGACACACGGGCCCCCACATGAACTCGACATAATACACATGTCCCCTCGATTGAACAGTCGTGAGGGATCCCAAAGGATCCTTAGATTCATGGTCCACATTAACTTCGAGACTTCTGGACTTTAGGGGTTTTGGTGTTACCAAACCTCTGTCCTCCCGAATTGGTCAACTTTGGGCTGACTATATCGTAAATCAGACGGTCTAGATAGTCCCCAGTTATCCTCAGATATACAGCCCAGATTTACTTTAGGACTTTGGGACTTCGGGGGTTTTGGTGTTACCAATCCTCCATCCTCCTAAAGTGATTAACATCAGGCTAAATGTATTGTAGATCTAATGGACGAGATAGTTCCCGAGAATCCTCAGATCTACGACCCAAATTAACTTCATGACTTCGGGACTTTGGGGGAATTCTCCTCTCCTGTGGAGAATATGCTCGATTCGTTGGGCTCACGAAGTACAAAGGGTTATAAGGTTTAAAACCTACATTTTTTCTCCATATACAATGATCGTGAATAAATTCAGCTTCTCCCAAACTAATCTCATCCATTCATCTTCCAAACGAAAGGATCTCTCCTTTCAGGACTTAAATCTCACTATCCTACCTGATTTTTGATCCGGATTATTTTTGGCACGAAATGAGAGAGGA
Organism: Picea mariana; assembly: GCA_032191745.1. NCBI lineage: Eukaryota > Viridiplantae > Streptophyta > Pinopsida > Pinales > Pinaceae > Picea > Picea mariana. The sequence goes on along the minus strand of JASDQU010438876.1, from coordinate 13,448 downwards.
GATATAATAAAGAAATGTACAAAGATATATCAGATATCCAATAATATAACAAAAATGTATTAGAGATGCAACCATAAACATAGAGATACAATAATACACAATTTTCTATTAATGAGCGAAAATGTACAAAGACTCTAAAAATACAGAGTGAAAGACTAGTTAGAATCGTGGAAACTTATCTCTGAGAAGAGATATGTTCACTACTCACATTCACAAGAAGATGATTTTACAATGAGGCTTCAAATTCCCTTTTATCATAAAGAAAATCCAAAACCTTGACCCTGGAAGATGAAAAGCCAACAGTTTTGTGGACCTCGTTTTGGGTAGTTTGGTGTATCAACTTCTCGAGGGCATAACTTTGGCATATGATCTTCGTTTGGGGCGCACGATATCTCATTGGAAAGGTATCATCGAGGAGATTCATTTGGGGGGCTTAATCATAAATTTATTCTATCATTGAGAAGATTGATCCCAAAAAACCTTCATTTAGGCCCTCAAAATGGCCCCGGAAGTTACAAACTGCTAAAAATAGTAAATTACCAAAATTGCCAGAAAATTGTTTTGAGCCAGTTGGAAAAGGTGGGTGGCCACTGATATCCACCTAGATCAATATTTTTCAGATCCTTAAGTACTTAGGTATTTTGCGCTAATTCTCTTGAACTTAACACTTAGAGAAATCCTTCACGCACCCCTTGTGCTCATTTATCAACTCTAGAATTCAAGGGGGTTCTTGATCTCTACCCGCCTCGCAGAGACTTTGTACATACATGAAATACCTCTCCTGAGATTAACCGACTCCTTCTTTCAGAACGACTGGGAGTGTTGAAATGCACACATGAGGCTATACCCCAAGGTCAACAAATTCATAGTTCATTTATTTTAACTTGAGCCACCACGGGGCTCATGCATTTATGTGTACAAGTTAGAGAATTCCTTATTTTCTTAAATATGCATTTAGGAAAAATTAGAGGGATACACTATAACCATTGATCAAATATTCACATCCCTACAACATTCATAGGATATCCAACTTTAATTCATAATTACCGCTTAAATACATGGGATATAAGAATACTTATCTATTACAGGTTGTAGCCAACTAACAGACTATGGGTGTTTGTCCTTCCACTCAACCATAGGCTCAGAGGCATTCAATCCTAGCACTTTGGCCACCCCCGTGCCAAGCCATGATATCACTAAGGAGTTTATGCCAATTCTCATCGATCCTTTCTCTTTCGTATCTTCTACGAGGTTTATCAAATGCTTCCTCAACATCAATCTTGCGGCCTTCTGCTCAAGTCCTATTCTCTGCATACTCTCAGAGATATCCCTCTCTATCATGATCTCGACGAGGTTTTTTATATGTTTTCTCCGCATTGAGCTCATGGCCTTTGGCTTGTTCTCTTTTGCTCAAATTTTTCTCGCATTATCCAGTCTTCTCTACATATCCTCTTTTGTTCCTTTCACAACATCCCTCTTATCATGTTTCCTCTTGTCAGAATGAGACTCAGGTCAGTATGGGTCTTTTGACCCTGTGGTACTTTACGCTGACCTTCTGCACCTAGACCATGCTTCTATTCATGGTTGTGGTTGGGGGTTCAACCACTATTCCTTTTCTTATTAATTGTTCTCTTATCATTATCACATTATTTCCTCTAGTGATATCACGGCTATTAATTTCAAGGATTCACCCGTACAATTAGTTATTGGGAATTAAACAATAATACATTTACAATGTTCCCATGCCAAAGAATCGTAATCATAATTAATGATTAATTACTAGTTGGGGGAAACATGGATGTTACATGTTAAATTTGATAGCATCGACAGTCATTATCCAATGACAGGCCATATGGGCCACCCTGAGGCTAGCCAGGGAGATTTGGAGAATCAACCAGTCTTGTGAAGTATTGACAAAATCCAGAGGGAATGTACAACCTCTGTAAGTCAAACCAAAAGTCAAGACGAACGAGATTCTATGTGAGTCTAATGAAAAAGTCAGGGGGAACGTACAACCTTTGCGAGCATAGATAGTCTAGTGAAAAAGGAACGTACAACCTCTATGAGCATAGACAATCTAGTGCAAAAGTCAGGGGGAACATACAACCTCTGTGATCCTAGTCAAACCTTGTGAGCCATGAGAAAAAGTCAAGGCATCTAGCAAAGGTTAGGTTGAATATAAAATTCCTATGAGCTAGAAACAAATGATATTCCTAATATTGAAAATGATATAAATGTATTAATCTAGTGCGTTGGCACATGTAAAATTATCCACCATGAGGAGAATTTTGAATTTCCTTGTAAAGAGTTGAGTTGTAACTGAAGTCTTAATTCTAGTTCTATTTTTGAACTAAAGTGTAATGTTGAGTTGTAACTGAAGTCTTAAGTCTAGTTCTATTTTTGAACTAAATTATAATGTTGAGTTGTAGCTAAACTCTCAAGTCTAGTTCTATTTTTGAACTAAAGTGTAATGTTGAGTTGTAACTAAAGTCTCAAGTCTAGTTCTATTTTTGAACTAAAGTGTAATGTTGAGTTGTAACTGAAGTCTCAAGTCTAGTTCTATTTTCAAACTAAAGTGTAAAGCTAAGGTGTAATTGAGGTCTCAAGTCTAGTTCTATTTTCAAACTAAAGCTTCCAGTCTCAAGTCTAGCTCTAAGTTCAAACTAAAGTATGAAGCTGAGTTATGATTAACTCATGCAAAAAAATTACTATTTCGAGCCTCTCCTCTTCTCCTCTTCAACCTATATAAGCATAGTTTGACCCCTCTCTTCAACATAGTTTTGATATATAGGTTAAGGGAGAAGCAATAGAGTATATCAGTGATAAAGAGGCAGCATACCAAAGCAACATATCAGTGTTGTGTATCAAAAATAGAGGCAGCATATCAGAGGTGTATTTCAACAAGGTCTCTTAGGTATTTTTTAGGTCAAACTCATCTTGGCAAGCTCTTTAAGAGAAGAACATTCATGATGGATATTTGTAAGTGATATATTATTATTAATGAAATAAAGGAATATCGTTTGCTAGGGTTTTCTCCCTATACAGGATTTCCCCAGGGTATATGTGTTTTTGATGTGCATGCTTACTTATCTACATGGTTATTTCTATTCGATTATGATTTGGTATTGTTGAAGTGTATTAAATTGGAATCAAAGTGTTGAAGAAAATAAAAGAATTAATCTGCATAAGAAATCAAGCTCATAATTTTACATGGTATCATAGATTAAGGTGTGTTAAATGTGTTGAATTGAATCATTAGGTACACACAGATCCAATATAGCTTGATTAAGCTTCCAGTGTGAAGTCCATAGCATCCTCCATTTCATTCAGGGTCGAGGATAGGCTCGAAGGAGATACCAAATTCAATGTGTGGAAGCTCCAGATAACAAATATCTTGCAAGAGCATGATCTTGAGAAGTATGTGACCACAGTGGTTGAGGAACCCACGAGTAATGCAGGAAGAGTGACCTTCAAGAAGAGTCAATAAAAGGCCAAGAGAATCATCTTTGACTCAGTCAAAGACAGTATAATTTATGCAATGACTTCGTTAATGACTACCAAGGACTGCATGGATACCTTGGTGAATCTATATGAGAAACAAGCTCCAAGTCAGAAGAGGACACTTAAGCACAAGCCTAAGTAATTGACTATAGAGAAAGGTGCATTAGTGGAATCTTTCTATTCCAAGATAACCCAGATCAGATATTATCTTTTGGTCATAGGGGTGATAGTGGTCGATGATGATTTAGTGAAGGCCATTTTTGACGGTCTTCCTTCTTCATGGAAAATCTTCTTATCTAGTTTAAGTGGGAGAGAGATTTAGCCCACGTTTGAGAGCTTATGGAATGATTTCCTCAAGGAGGAGAGTCGCAAAGCTACCAGGAGTGAGCCAATGAAAGAAGAGCACTCATCTTTAGCATCAATATTCAAGGGAAAGAAGAAAGGCACTTTCCAGAAAGGCTCTCAGAGGAAGCCAAACACCAAAGGTACATTCAAAGGCAAGAATATTGATACATCTAATATTAAATGGTTTAGTTGTAATAAGTTGGGTCATTTTTCTAAAGATTGTTGGTTTAGAAAGAAATATCCAAGGAAAGGGAAACATCATGACTCAACTGTTGAGGATGATGAATACAAAATAAATCAAAAAAGTCCTTCTGATGAGAAAGAAAATAGAAAAGAAAATTACTTGGTTTTTGCCTTATCCAATTCAGTTTTCACGGGGCCAAAAGCTTGGTTAGTAGACAGTGGTGCATCAAAGAACATGACAGGGTTCAAAGAGATCCTCTCACATTTCGAGACAAAATATTTTGCAGAGCATGTTGAGCTTGGGGATGACAAATGCTACAAGATAGAGGGAGTAGGTTCTATCTCCTTCATATTGGAATCTGGGGCTAGAATTCATATTGATGAAGTATTATATGTTCCAGGGCTCAAGAAAAAATCTAGTATCATTTTCAACCCTTGAGGACAAGGGATATTATTGGGTGATCTTCAAGGACAGGAAGGCACTACTATGGGCTAAAGGTAGCCACTTAAGTACAACAAAACCCATTGGAACTCACAGTGGAGGACTATACGTCGTGTCAAGACAGTTAGTTCAGGCATTGGCTCATGATGCGACTAGCTCCAACGAGTTGTGGCACAGAAGACTTGGACATATTCATTACAAAGCTCTTCCATATCTACATAACATGGTATGTGACATGCCCTCCATTTCTCTTAGTAAAAATGAATTTTGTAAGGGATGCATGCTAGGTAAAAATATAAAGAAAGCATTTCCTAGTAGTGACAATAGAGCTTAGGTCATCTTAGATCTGGTTCATTCTAATGTATGTGGTGCCGTGTCATCTCCCTCACTCGGTGGTTGTTTGTATTATGTCATTTTATTGATGATTACTCAAGAAAATGTTGGATATATTTTCTTAAAGCTAAAAGTGACACATTTGATAAATTCAAAGAGTATAAAGCCTCTATTGAAAAGAAGATAGGGAAACACATCAGAATCCTTAGAACAGACAATGGAGGAGAGTTTGAATCTCTTCAGTTTGAGGATTTCTGCAAGTCAGCATAAATAAAGAGACAATTGATCGTGCCATATAACCCTTAGCAAAATGGAGTTGCTAAGAGGAAAAACAAGACAATTAGTGAGGTAGCGAAAGAGATGATGTTTGACCAGGATATGCCAAAGTATTTATGGGTAGAAGCTACCTCCACTACCATGTATATTTAGAACGGATGTCCTCATGCTATCTTGAAGGACAAGACTCCTAAAGAGGTCTTCTCAGGGATCAAACCTAAAGTAGGGAATCTAAGGATATTTGGGTGTCCTATGTATATTCATGTCCCTAAGGAAAAGAGGACAAAGATGGAACCCTCTCAAAATAAAGGTGTTTTTGTGGGGTACAATGAGAAATCCAATACTTACAGGATTTATGTACTAGGTCAAAGGAAAATAGAGGTAAGAAAATATGTGACCTTCCATGAGGAAGCCGCATTTAATAAATCCAGAGAGCTTTAACAAGAATCAGATGCAGTTCAACCATCTTCACCCTATTCTGAAAATGAAGAGTCATATGATCAGAGGGAGGAACCTCATGAAGGGCCAAGTAATGAGCCCCTAGAATGTTTTGAAGTGTTAGAAAGAAATCTTGAATAACATCCACCCAAAGGGAAACCATGGTGGCTTAAAGAAATAGTACGGGAAGCAAAAAGGATAGTTGCTCCCAAAGGAACTTTAAGGGAAAGGAAGGGGCCTCATAGGTTTGGAGGCTATGTTGCATTGATGAGCAGCATTAGTGATGTTGAACCTTCTTCATTTGAAGAAGAATATAAATTACAAGTATGGAAGGATTCCATGCTTGAGGAATATAGGTCTATTATAAAGAATAATGTTTGGGACATTGTGCCGAGGAAAAAAACAAATCAGTGGTTTCTTCCAAATGGATCTATAAGATCAAACATGCAGCTATTGGAAGTGTGGAAAAGTTCAAAGAAAGATTTGTAGCCAGAGGCTTCAATCAGAAAGAAGGAATCCTACGAAGAGAAATTTTCCCCTGTAGACAGGTATACCTCCATTCAAACTGTTATTTCTTTACCTTTCGTTATTGGTTGGAAGCTACATCAGATGGATGTAAAAACAACATTCTTGAATGGAAATATTGAAAATGATGTATTTATGGAACAACCATATGGTTTTGTACTACATAAAAAATGCACTCATGTATGCAAGCTAAGGAAGGCCTTGTATGGTATTAAGCAGGCTCCCAAAGT
>JASDQU010438875.1:41966-58385 GCA_032191745.1 Picea mariana | reverse complement strand
GATAGGGAAATAGAAGAGCGTTAGAGTTCTTCGGGCCGTGCGGAAGAAGAGATCCTATGTGTGCATGCTGACCTTCCAACCTGCGGGTTGTGAGGTTGCGGCGTCGCCATCAGGGATGAAAAGAAAGATGATGGAGCAGGAGATCCTATTAAAATTTTGCTCGAGGAAGCCCTCGCGCGACAAAGGAACGAAATGATGGACAAATTTGCGTAGATCCTTCGATGACTGCCCACAGGAGAAGCATCTTCATCAAAGGGCCATGCAACCCCCTTCCAGGTACAGGTAAATTTTGATATTCCATTATTTGAAGGACTGATAGATGCAAATGTTGTAGATAAATGGTTGAATCTATTCGAAGGGTATTTTTCGGTCCACAATTTTTTTGATATGGAAAATATTACTTTTTCACTCCTCAAGGTCGTCCCGCATGTTAAGGACTGGTGGGATACTTACTCTGAGCAAAGGGCCATAGAGGAATATGCAATATTTGTGGTTACCCCTACATGGGATTCCTTTCGAGATGCCATTAAAGAACAATACTACCCTATTGGAAGCTATGAGGAACAATACACCAGATGGACCACCCTGCGTCAAGAAAGGGACCAGACAGTACCAAATTTCACCAATATTTTCTATACCTTGCGTCAAGAAAGGGACCAGACAGTACCAGATTTCACCAACATTTTCCATACCCTGTGCACCAAATTGGGTATCAAAGACTCTTAGAGATATCTGGTGCTCAAATACTGCGGTTGTTTGCATAGATACATTCAAACATGAATGAAGTTTCTGGACATCACCTCATTGGGCACGACTTATAGATACGTTGTCAAGATTGAGCAAAAATTTAAGAAGAAGAGGCGAGAGTTTGGATCTGCAAACTCTTCACAGTTGAACCAGGGCAAAGGCAGACCCAACCCACATAGCAAGGGACCAAGACGAGATGGCCACTCTCAGGACAACCAGTGCAAGCTGCAACACAAGAAGGGAAATGAGAATATGAAGAAGGACAAGGGAAAATGGTGCGAGTACCATAAAATCCCTTGGCAGAACATTGAAGAATGTTGCTCCAAGAAGTCACTTTTGTCTGAGCTAAAGGCTTCCGATTCAGAGGCCAATTCTGATTCTAAATCAAATCTAGAAGGAGGGAAGTGTATTAGCGATGATGAACCTAGTGCCACTATCACTACCACCAAATTCCGACCAAGCGAAATAGAAGAACCAAAGGAAAGGGAACACCTCTTTCATTCACAGATGCAGGTAAAGGGGGCTTCGCTTCATTTCATTGTCGATAGCAACAGTCAAAAGAACCTGATCTCAGTAGAGGTCGTCAAGCGGCTAGACCTACCAATGATACCACGCCCGCAACCATACACCATCGGCTGGCTTCGCCAAAAGAGAGATCTTCGTGTCAGCCAAAAATGTCGTCTGCCCTACAACATCAAGCCTTTCAAAGATGAGGTGTTGTGTGATATTGCTCCCCTTGAAGTTTGTGATGTTCTTTTAGGACAACCATTTTTTTGGAAGCGTCATGTTGTGTATGAGTCTAGACCCAACAATGTTATTATTACTTTGGGTAGAAAATTGCACAAGATACCAGAGGTAGTGCCGCATACCGCTATTTATTTAATCTCTGCTAAGCAATGCAGTAAGGTCATTTCACAAACCAAGAAGTTTGTCTTCTTTGTGATCCATGCTCACAGTAAACAAAAGTTCGTCGCCACATCTGTGGCCTCTACACAGAGCCTCTCTTTACATCAGAAGCAAGTGGATGTGATCATGGAAGAATATAAAGACATCTTCTCCTCACCCACTGATTTACCGATGCACGGCCAAGTCAAGCATATAATTGATCTGACCCCGGATGCACCTCTACCTAATGGAGCAGTATATCATCGCTCGCTGATGGAAAATGATGAAATTAGGCATCAAATCCAAGATCTTTTTCAAAAGGGGCACATCAGACCCAACTCCTCCCCTTGAGGAAGCTCGATTGTGCTGGTGCAGAAGAAGGACGAGACTTGGCAACTCTGCATTGATTACAGAGCCTTAAACAAAATCACAGTCAGGAACCGATACCCAATTCCCAGGATTGTTGACCTTCTTGACCAACTAAAGGGGGGAATTTCTTCAACAAGATTGACCTAAAGTCTGGCTACCACCAGGTTCCCATCGAACCAATTGATGTATGGAAGACGATCTTCAAATCTAAAGAAGGTATCTTCGAATGGTTGTTCATGCCCTTTGGCTTAACAAATGCACCAACCACTTTCATGAGGTTGATGGATGATGTATTGACACCCGTCACCAACTCTTTTGTGGTGGTATATTTGGATGACATCCTCATATTCAACAAAACTTGGGAGGAGAACATGTGGCACATTAAGTAGGTTTCGAGCACTCTGCGGCAGCACACACTATATTCCAACTTGGAAAAATGCTCTTTTGGCATGATCAAGGTCCAATACTTGGGCTACATTGTTGATGAGCATAGGGTACATGTTAATCCAGCAGACGTTTCCTCACCTGATGGGGGAAATCAACGCAATGGATACCATTTATTCTTAAGGGGGGAGGATTGATCCAAGTGGATATTGGTGGCCACCCACCTATTCCAATTGGTTCTTCTTGTTCGTTTTTAGTTCAACACATTTTTCTGTACTTCTTTGTAATTGTGGGTTCTACACTTATGGGGTTTTTTGAAGCCCTACACATATTCCAGGTGGATACCGGTGGCCTCTCACCTAATCCAACTGGCTTATTTTGTATGTTTTCATGTCAACACATCTTGTTGTACTTCCAGGGCTGTTTTGGAGCCCTAAACAATGTTTTTTTGGCTCGCCACAGTCAAACTGTAGATGAAGTCACAATTTGATGACATAATTTGTAGTTCTCTTAAATATATTTCCAACGGGCTATCGCATGCCTAAAACATAGGTCGTATGAAAAATTTATGACCCCGGGAAGTTGAGGTACCAACTTACCCATAGGGGCCCACATGACTTTTGGCGTTTCATCTCCTAGAGTTGGGTTTTTGGATGTCTAGGGTTTTGGCATTCATGAGTAATATCAAAAATTCCTTTGGAGTCTAATTGTAATCATTCTTCTCAGACGGATGCGCGTAGAAGCCACATCTCTTCTCAGAGATAGCTACCACCATTCGAGCAAGTGTTTTAGTTCTACAGTTTTATAGTTTCAGCCTATTTCATTTATTCAATAGAAGATATTGTTCACTGGATATCTGTGTTTTTATTCATATCTTTGTGTTGTGTATTAAGTATGTTAATTAGTTCGTTCCGCTCCTAAATCCTGATAATTTCATGACATCGTATATTTCTATTTTTTACTATGATATTGATTAATTGTATTTGGCCAAACTCTAGAAGCATGTTTGCACAATTCTCCATCTTCTAGTAATGTTTCTCCCCATCTTGTCATTGAGGCATTTGTTTGTACAATGTAAAGACCATTTCTAGTAGGTAATCTTAATGGAGGAACATGTGATGATTTTTATTTGAGTGTCCTTACTACATTAGCATGTATTTTATTTCATTTCTATTTACCTTACCTTAATAGTTTCTGCAATTGAGATCTATGAACATAGGCATCTTTTAAAAATGGAAGTATATAATTTATGTAAACCAAGAAAGATTTTAAGTGTTTGAGAGTTTCAAGAATATATGGAAAATGGAGAATATGCTTTGTGATGTGGGGTTTCATCGTGACCTTGCTTTATCATATGAATAAACTAAGATATTCTATCTTGATTCTCCTTAATTCATTTTTTGCTTGTGATAAGACAATTTCGTAATTTTTTTCTAATTCAAGAAATTTTTGAAGGTGAGGGTTGTGTCCTTCAATTGTTGCATAATATACAAGAATGTCATCTATATATACAAGAATGAAGTTGTAATAAGGACCAAAGATAGAGTCCATCTATCTCTACAAGTATGTAGGTGTATTGAAAAAACCAAAAGGTATGACTAGCCATTCATACTGCCCTTGACTACACTAAATGTTGTTTTATAAATATCTCTTGGCTTTATTTTGATCTAGTAGAATCAACTTTTGCAATAAAACTTACTGTATATTTTGTTTCCTGTCAAATGTGTAAGCAATGTATCTTTATGTGGCATTGGATACTTGAAATTTATGGTGATTTCATTGAGTGGGATATAGTTAATTACCATTCTCTTTTTCCCTGTCTTTTGTTCACTATGTTTATTCACCATAAATGCATAATAACAAAACTCAGACGTTGAGATTTCGATTAATTTGTAATCTAACAATTATGACATGTCTTCTTCCATGTATTTCATATTTGATGGTTTGATAGGAATTGCCTTCCCATAATCCTTTGCTCTAGGGTGTGTCTTGATTTCATATTCATGTTTTAAATTGTTCCAAAAAACTTCAGAATTTAGATTGCAACATTCCTAATACTCTTTTTCAGTTATTTCCCTTTGTAACTTGTACTTTGCTTCTCTTTATGACCATCCATTTGTCTTTATTTAAAATTTTCTTTTCTAACCAACTTGTTTAGAGCTCGTTGGATATAATGAGAATCAATTTCTTCTAAATCATGAGACTCCTCTTCAACTTCTTTGAGTGTTCTCTTTTGCAAATTTGTAGACATCTTCAATCGTAGGTTGGGGATTGGGTTCAATAGTATTTAGATCTAACCTTAACTTTGGAATCTAGTGGATCATAGGAATGCAATTGATGAATCCACAAAAAGACCTATATATAATGAATAGTCAATAAAATTGTTTGATATCTGAGGGAAAAATACATTAAACTATTGCTGAAGGATAACTTGTTTAGTTATGGCACTTGAGACTAAAAAGCGATTGGTATAAATACATGACCTCAATTTTATAGGTAGTTCACAAGTATAAGAACAAGATAATGTATGTCTTACAAGACCAACTGTATCAATACTAATATGTAGCCTATTATTATATTGTGAAGGAAAAATACTTTCATGGACCATGTTATAAGTGCAACCTATATCAAATAATATGGAACCATTATATGAAGTAGCAATTTTATATGTAAATTTCCCAACAACATACATTCCATTGTTGTGTTCAACCAATGGTTGTTCTATTTTTTGTTCTAATCTTCTATTCTATCTCCAATATCACTTGGCTATATGTTATTTATCATCTTCCTTATTCTTTTTTGAATTGTTTTTTAAGAGTTGGAGGATGCTCTCTTTGTTTTTTTTATACACCCTTATCATATTTTTCATTACATCTTTTTGGTGGCTTCTTTGTGCAAACTCGACCTTCTATCTCATATTCATTATAAGTTGGAGGATGCTCTCTTTGTTTTTTGATACGCCCTTATCATATTTTTCATTACATCTTTTTGGTGGTTTCTTTGTGCAAACTTGACCTTCTATCTCATATTCATTAGAAGAATCTAATTCATAGTTTCCATTCTCTATATCAAATTCTTCTACTTGTATAGGAATATAATCCTATGTCTCCCCAAATTATTCATCTACATACATGGCTTTGAACTTAGGTTTCTTTTGAGGGCAGTCTTTAGAAAGCTGACCGGATTTTCCACAAAGGTAACATCCTTTCTTATCAACTTCTTTTTATTGTTTTGCATTCTTTCATGAGATAGTATTTTCTTCCATTAATTATTTTTATATTTTTTTGTATTTGTTTGAAGATTTCCTTAATCAATATTGTCTTTTATTTTGGGAGTGACTTTTTCTTTTCTTGGTTTTCCATAGGTTTTCACATAAGAAAAACACTAACAATCTTTTGGGTCGGCATTATGTTTGTTCTTTATTACTAGTTTTATGGATTTTTATCGATTTCAAAAGTCTTCGATACAAATTTTGATTATTTCAGCTACATCAACCAGTTGTGTTTTGCAATTTCGTAATTTTGTTTTATTGTATCAACCTCAACATGACCACTTATGTATGCTAATTTTTTATAGTCAATCATATATTCAATGTAATCCTCTTAGGGTGACTAAATCCATTCCCATAAGCAATTTTAAATCTGCTTCATTTGTAGTTTGTTTATGAAGGAAAAAAACAACTATAATAGTTTTTTTGAGAGATCCTATGTCTTTGATTTGTATCTTACAAAGACGATGCTTTCCAACTTCATGGACATGTCTTGATTTATCAATGGTTGTTTGGGGAGACTTAGCCATCTAGTACATTAATACTTAATTGAAATGAGATGTTGTTGTGCCAACTATTATAACATCTACAAAATCATTATCATCTTGGATTAAATTGTAGGGGTTTGCCCATACTTGTATTTTTTATGCTATCTAGCTGGTAGTTAGACCATCAAAATATAATGGTATGCTTAATAAAGATTTCAAAGGAATCCTCTAGTTTCCTTGAGGCTAGGTAGAAGAGAATCCTCCTTCTATTTTATAATAGCTAGGAAATGATTCTTGTTTTGAAATAGTATTCAGCTAGTGTCCTCTTCTTTTAACCTCTTCATTAAGCAAATTAGCCAATCATGTCATTTTTGCTTGCTCTAATTTGTATAACAATTCAATATTTTTTATATTAGTGTACATGGTTTTGAAATCTCCAATGAACATATTTACAACATTCTCCATCCCGATGATATTTACATTAATAAGTGTATAAGAAGTTTCAACCTTTGTGGCACTATTTTTAATTATGCCATTCTTACTTTCAAATGATCAATACTATTATCAATAATCATATTTTGTGCTATCAGGCAACCAATTTTGGTTTGGGTAGCAGATATCCATTTGTTGTTCCAGTTGGCTTGTTTTTGGCTTGTGGCTTAGGTTCCTTCTCCTTGGATACTTATAGTAGGTTGTGCTAGCATTCTCCAGTTGTTAGGTTGTTGTCCTTTGAATGCTTGCTAGGTTGGCCAAAAGTAAGCAACCCTCTCTAATCTACAATGTGCAACATGGACATATAGGTCTTTTGAGGATCGATGGTCTAGACTGGACAGATGAGGATCCTTCATTTGTATACTCAGGAGGAGCTTGGAGAGAAGGTTGGAGTTGATCAATGTAGTGAATTTTTTTATTGCTACAACATTCTATTAGTAGGTCTTGGTTTTAGTGATAGCCTGGATCCTAAATAGTTTTTATTTTGTACAGATAAATGGTTAGGGCCTTTTTTATCCATATATTCTTTTATTATAAGGATGTTATTTGCAATATATCCTTGTGTATCAATGGATCTTCCATAGGCTATCAATTGGTGTCCCATTACAGGGAATCTAATTCCTTGGGGTAAATTAGCATTAAATAAGAATGTATTATGTAGCTTGAATATTGCTCAACCATTGACAACAAGATATGATATTTTAAGGTTTAGTTTTACCCCTTCAATTCTACACACATCAACAATGTGTGAAGGGTTATTTGATCAGAGAAGGCCATATTATAGTTAAGTTGGATTGAGAAATGAGCTTGTTTATCTAATCTGCAATTGAATTAGTAGTGGCATGCCTCTTTCCATTCGACATGGGCTATGTCAATTATGTTGGTTAGGTATTCATCATTTACTTCATAGGGAAATAAGGGATTAACCAAAAAATTTGGTTGTGATAAGTGTATGTATTTATAGTCGATGGATGTCGATATTCTACATTCAACTTTTGTTGAAAAGGGTAGGAATATAGGTGTGATGCATGATCCCATCATTTTAATATAAACTTTTAATAGTTTTATAGAAGTTGTGAACATAGCATTGGAGTTTGTTTCATTATATAGTTCTTTGATTTATGTCATTAGGGAATGCATAATGGTATTTACTATAAAAAATAACGAATTTTAATTTATACATATCGATGACATTATTGACTCCGGTGGAAGAAGCAAAAAGGTTGGATTGGGATTTGGTTAAGATAGATTTATGCGCCATTGGAGGTACTTTGCATTATTACTCACCACATTGACATTGTAGGTATGAAAGGAAGATTGTGAATCAGGATTCAACTACCAAGGGACTATTGGTCTTACTTTTCTTATCCACAACCTATTACTAGCTTCAAGTATAGACAAAGTATATTCACTGACCAAAGCTAAACTAATCTATAGATAGTGAGAGGAAATACTCAAGCCAATGCACAAACAATTTACGTGCATGCAAAGTAATGCACTTTAGTCCTGTTGAGATTGGATAGCAAGGAAGGTCTTCACCATGCATGGAATCCTAGCATGGAGGAGGACAATGAAACTTATCCATGTTGATGGGTTAATCTTTTTCTTAAAATTGTACTTAGGAAACGTACATTAAATGGGTTATATTTTATTGTTGACTTAAAGAGTACTTTTAATAAAGTTAAAGTGAGAAATAATTTAAGTTGTGGTCTTTTAATCTTGATCACTGATCTCATAAGGTGTATGAAGATCAATCTTGGCCCTCCATCCTTTTGGAGATAGGGTTTCTTACTTGCTCATTGAGTAAAAAGGAGATCAACTTGGAGAGGGGTGCATTATGCACAAGAGAGAGGCAATTTAATGAGGAAAGAGGAGAATTGCTTGAGGGTTTGGAGAGAGAGTTTCCAGGGAGACAGAGGAGGCTTCTACACTGAGATTGGCACACATCTTCAACATTGCATAGGTCTTTTCCTATAGATATGATAATGAGGATTTGCAGAAGGGGGCCATACATTTGTTGAGGAGGTTTTGTATTTGGCTGGGTTGATTTTATTGTAAGAGATCTCTATATTTTCCTTCTCAATAATAATAAAATCCAAATCTGTTGCACTGGTTTTCCCTCCGAGGTTTTTCGAGGGACAAATTGTCCAAAAATTACTTGTGTACATGTGATGTGATTATTGTTATCTTTTACTATTATGTTCCTCGTTATTATTTTATGTTGTGTATTATTTATTTGTGAAGAAAACCTGGGAGAATTAGTTAGCAGAAAAATTAATTGATTTAGTGAATTGGGTTTGAAGAATATTCATATGGTATCAGAGCAGGATTGTTGAAGAAGCAACATTACATTCAGATCTGCAACACAAAAGTTCAGATTTGCAACACAGAAGTTCAAATCTGCAACATATACGTTCAAATCTCCAACACAAAAGTTTATATCTGCAACAGATAAGTTCAGATCTGCAACAGATAAGTTCAGATCTGCAACACAAAAGTTCAGATCTGCAATAGATAAGTTCATATCAGCAACACATAAGTTCATATCTGCAATATAGAAGTGTAGATCTTCAAAGGAAAACATAGATCTGCATTAGTCGAGTTCATATATGTAAAACATAAGGGTATATTGCAGCATATAATCATTTTAAGAAATGGCCATGACCTTGAGAATGGAGGATAGGCTTCAGGGTGCTAAAAAATTTGTCACTTGGAAGGAAAGGGTCACTATGGTTTTGGATGTCAATGATGTCCTTGACCATGTTGATGATAAGGCTACAACTCCCACAGATACAACTACATTGGTGACCTAGAAAAAAGGTAAGGTTAAAGCCAAGAGCATACTCCTTGATAGGTTAAAGGATCACATAATCCCTCACCTCACAGGGAAAAACTCCACTAAGGAGATGTGGGATGCCTTGAATGACCTTTACCGTAGTAAAAATGAAAACAGGGTGATGGTGCTTAGGGAAAGACTGAGAAGTACCAAGATGGCTAAAGGGTAAGGTGTGGTTCACTACCTTAATCGAATTACATAGATCAGGGATGAGCTAGGCACAATAGGTGAGAAAACTGAAGAGTTTGAGTTGGTACGTGTGGTACTGAATGGATTTTCGAAGTCATGGGATGTGTTTGTGCATGTAGTTGTAGCTCGGGAGAAACTCCCTGATTGGCAACGATTATGGGACGATTTTGTGCAGGAGAAGATTAGACTTAGATAGTCTAGCAGATCTTCATCTTCACCACAGATTGTGGATGAAGAAGGATTGGCTCTTGAGAGAAAAGGCAAGGGCAAGTAGAAGAAAAAGAAGGGTGGAAAGAAGAACATTGACTTTTCAAAATTCAAATGTTTCCAGTGTCACAAGATGGGACATTTTTCCTCACAGTGTCCAGAGAAGAATAAGAAGAACCAATCACAAATGGAAGCTTCAACAACAATGGATGAGTTTTCCAAAAGCTTCGAGGAGGATTTATGCTTCATAGCTTGTATGTCTAGTGCAGTAGTCTCAAACATCTGGTTTGTAGACAGCGGAGCATCTTATCATATGACAGGGAACAAGGATTTTTTCACTAGGCCACAAGAGGGAGGTGTGAATCTAGTTATAGAGCTCGGAGATGACAAACGCTACAAGGCGCAAGGGGTTGGTACAGTTTCGTTTCAGAGGGATTCGGGTTAACCAATTTGGTTTGCTGACATACTATATGTTTCGAGGTCGAAAAAGAACCTCATCTCAGTCTCTACTCTTGAGGATAAAGGGTATGAAGTCAAATTCCGTAATGGAAGGGTGTTCATCGGGCCAACAAGGTCAAGTGAGAAGATGGATAGGATGATTGGGGTTCGAGAAGAGAAGGTGTACAAGCTTCAGTTTCATCCAGGGAGAGCATTAGTCGATACAACCACAAACATGGGAGAGTTGTGGCACAAGAAGATGGCACACATACACTTTGGTGCATTGGGGCACTTAAGACAGACAATCATAGGGTTGCCTAAGTTCACCGCAGAGAGGCATGACCCTTGCAAGGGTTTTTCAATGGGCAAGTATGCCCGGAGACCATTTCCACCGAGTGAGCACAGGTCCAAGGTGTTAAGGTTTAAGCTATTATTAGGTTTCTTTTCAATTCACTAGATAACCATAGCATAGATAGGATCACTGAGAAATACACAATCACAAGAGACACANAAACCCTCATGGGGGAGAAAACCCAACAAAAACTTCCTTAATATAGATAGCCAATACAATGCCAAGAGATAACTCAAACAATACAGAAAGTCCTCTCCCAAGAATGTGCCTCTCTCTCTCTTCCTTCTTCTCCAACTACAGCTCCAAACTTGGGCTCTGATGAACAAGTGAGTGAGTGATCAAATGAGGCACTGGCCTCTCTTATTTATACAATCTTGCAGGTGTTGAACTGAAGTGTATTTTCATTGGTAGGGTCGACTTCTTATTATGGGTGGTTATAACCACTTTAATTTATTCTGGGGGCCGACTTCTCATTTAGCTTATTACAATTAGGGTTTGACCAATCCACAAAAGGGGATTTGGTCATTTACAATACCCGACATGATCAATCCACAAAAGGGGATTGATCTAATGAATAATACATCAACAATAAATAGAATATTCTTTGCAATTACAATATTTCAACACTTCCCCTTAACAAGAAGGGTATTCTACAATAGCATCAGGCAAGAGAGAGGGCAACATCATCAACAACATCTTGGAACATTGACTGGCATATCTATAAATCATCGGAAGTTTTTCTCATCATCAATATCATCATTCAAAACAGGGAGATGGAATGGTATCATCATCCTCATCAGCATGAGGCTAAGGTAACATCATCATCATCTTCAGCGTGAGGCTAAAGTAACATCATCATCATCTTCAGCATGAGGCTAAAGTAACATGATCATCTTCTTTAACATGAGGTTAAAGTAATATCATCAACATCTTTAGCATGAGGCTAAAGTAATATCATCAACATCTTTAGCATGAGGCTAAAGTAACATCATCATCTTCAACATTAAGGCTGAAATAACATCATCATCATCATCTTCAACAAGAAGTTGAAGTGGCATCATCATCTTCAGCAAGAATCTGAAGTGGCATCATCAACATCTGCATCAACATGGATTAGTATAACACTAATACATCATCATCATCAATAACAACAACACAACACAAAGGCTAGAGCATTATCAACATCAACACTAGGATGAGAATCTTCATCATGAAGCTAGCATCACAGCACGAGGTTGGAAAGGCATCATCACAACACGAGGTTGGCACATCATCACATCACGAGGCTGGCACATCATCAGCATGAAGCTGGCATCACAACACAAGGCTGGCACATCATCACAACACGAGGCTGGCACACCATCACAACACGAGGCTGGCACATCATCAACATGAAGTTGGCATCACAACACTGGGCTGACACATCATCACAATAATTAAGCTGGCACATCAACACAACAACTAAGATGGCACATCATCACAACAATTAAGTTGGCACATCAACACAACAATTAAGCTGGCACATCATCACAACGATTAAGATGGCCAATCAACACAACAATTAAGCTGGCACATCATCACAACAATTAAGCTGTCACATCATCGGCACAAGACTGGCATCACAACACTACTCCCCCTTTCGAGGGAGGTCCTTACGGACTACACCAGGCTTATCTCGAAAGTGCTCAAACTTTACACGAGATAGAGGCTTGGTCAACACATCAGCAACATGTTCATCCGTGCTAACATGTTGGAGCTTTATGGCTCCTCTCTGCACCATATCACAGATGTAATGATATCGAATCTCTATGTGCTTCGACTCATTATGGAACACATCATCTCTGATTATCACATAGGATCACGGTGGCTTCCATCTCCAGATCAAATAGAGTTGTCAACAACATCCGAAGCCATACGACTTCACAATTGGTGGAACATGCCACAATGTATTCCACTTCTGCTGTGCTCGGAGCAATGTTGAATTGCTTCCTACTTTGCCATGAGATCATGGCTGACCTCACACTGAAATAACATCCTGAAGTGCTCTTTCTATCAGAAACACTTTCAGCTCAATCTGAATCGGTGTAACCACTTAGTCTGAAGTCATGATCTCTAGTATAATAGAGACCAAAATCCAACGTAACCTTAAGGTATCTCATCATATGTTTTGCAGCAACAATGTGAACACATCTGGGTTCTACCAAATACTGACTCAAGGAAAAACATATATCTAGCCTGGTATTCATCAGATACATCACTGAACCAATAATATGTTTGTATAGAGTAGCATCAACCACTTCTAATGAGGTATCTACTAGGAGATTCAACTTCGTTTCCATGGGTGTATACATGGATTTGCATTTCAACATGTCAACCCTTTTCAATTTTAACTGCATACTTCCCTTGGTTAAGGAAGATCTTCTTTGTGCTCTGCCAAACTTCAAGACCTAAGAGATAATGCATTTAGGTCTTCCATCAAAGTTTGTGGTGAGCTTCTTCTATAGTCTATGATGATCTTTTCTTCGTATTATCAAGAATACATCATCTACATATAGTAGTAACATCATTGGATCATCATTCATAACCTTGAGATAAAGGTTAGAATCGATTTTACTCTGGGTAAATCCCAAGCTCTTCAGGAAACTGTAAATTCTGCCATATCAAGCTCTAGGAGCTTGCTTCAATATGTACAGATCCTTCTTCAACTGGAAGACAAGAGTCTTTCTATCTTCAATCTTCAAATCAATTTTTCTCATTACATTTTACCAATCTGGTACACTGCAACTCAATTTGCACAATCATGTGCTAGCTCTATGTGCTTTCTAAAAAGCACTTGTCTGTCTCACTATCTGAGAGTATGTCCTCTACTCTCTCTGCAACTGTTCCTTCTGGAACTTGGACTCTGCACCTGCACCTGCTCTAAAGCTAAGAATGGTTGCTCCATTCTCACTGTGACTACTGAAATCGGGGAGTAACTCCTCTACTCCATCATGGAAACAACTTCATCTGGAACTGAGAGTGTCTCAATAGATGATACTGAAGGAAGCTCTTCTTCTTTCATGGAGGTAACTCTATCTTTTGTGGTGGTCATGTCTCCATGACCCAACTAATGTAATGCACCAACTGCCACTCAAATTTAAATATGGGGTTTTCTCCCCCTGCATCTCATACTATATATGAGTCATTGTTGTTCTGGTTGTCTTCATAAATATTGGAACTATTTCTTCAATTACTGGAGTAAGTGTCTCGTCATAGTATTCTCCCTCTTACTGGGAGAATCATCTAGACACACATCAGGCTTTGTACATCTGCAACATGCTTGATCTGTATAGATCAATCTTGGAAGTCAATACTGACTTCTCTTCTAGTCTCATGGAAGAATCCATATCCTAGTCTTTCTGACTGGCTTCTTTCTCTGTTATTGAAACAAGGGAATTTTCCCAGGAGATTTCATATCTCCTAGAAGTTTCTGAAGCTACGATATAGTCTTCTCACGACATCTGTCTCCTAGTCCTGGAAGTTCTCTCTTCATCTGATCCTTTCTGAGATTAGGCTTACTCTCGATTTCTTCTGAGTCTACAAGGACTTCATCATCTCTTACAGAGTATACTTGGTGTTGAATACCAAGTCTAAATATGAAACACAGAGTCATGCTTCAAATGAGTTCTGCTTCCCGTCAAGGTGGCTTCATTAACCTTTGAACAATTATGCCAAGAGTTCTTGATCTAATGTTCAGTCATCTTTGGAGCCTTCTGCTCCTTTCAATCAATCTTCATATGAGATACTCTGAATCTCCAAAAGATATATTCTCCTTCATCTTCTTTGGTACATGAGTGTATATGGTCATGTACATCATCTGCTTCATGTCTCATCTAATATGTTGGCTTTTGCAACCTTCACTATAGCTTTCTCAGGGTTATCACCTGTGACCTGAAACAAGTTCAACAAAACAACAAGCAAGAATAATATTCTTTTTGATAATAGTAGATAAAGCAATAGCACGAATAATCATCACAGTAGCTCCTTTAGAGATATCACTTGTGGCTTGTCTTAAACAAAGATCAAAAGTAAGAAATACAATACGAAATGAGGTCAACACTCTTATAGTGTTGTGATCAAACATTCCTCCATGGCAACCTGGAACTAACACAAGAGGTTTCTCCTGGAGGAGATGTTAGTTGTATCAGTCAAATAATTACATTAAGCATTTATCTCAATATGCTCACATGCCACCAAGTATAATAATTTTCAAGGACTGCTATGTCAACTATAGTGTTTAGTTGTAAAGGGGTAGTCATCAACTTGTCAAGTGCAACTTTGAATCTTATCAACTTAATTAATCAAACCTAGAACCTATAGCCTTGTCCTCAAGAATGAGTGTGCTGCTTTTCTTCCAAGTCTCCTTCACTCAAGATGACGAGTGCTTTCTTCAACCTGTCTTCTTGTACTAAGACAATATACTATCTTGATAGAAG
Organism: Picea mariana; assembly: GCA_032191745.1. Lineage (NCBI taxonomy): Eukaryota > Viridiplantae > Streptophyta > Pinopsida > Pinales > Pinaceae > Picea > Picea mariana. The sequence goes on along the minus strand of JASDQU010438875.1, from coordinate 43,255 downwards.
GTTGGGTTAGAGAATAAACTCTATGATCTCAACTTTAATCCATCTAATACCTTGACTTTAATTTTTGACCAAAGGTTAGTATGATGATCATAGCTTCAACATGCATATCAGAATAATCAAACATGGGTTGCATTATTCCTCTGAATGTGTTGGATCTTGAGATCCTTCTAGATCTATGGGATCTTGAGATCCTTTTGGATCTATGGCAAGAGATCCCTTCTCCTGCAAATACCCTTTAAATCTTAACAGTTTTAAACATATGTGAGTACATACCTCAGATAGCATTTGCAAGTAGTGGCACCATCTGGTAGCAACGGTAATAATTGCCAACTCTTAAGAACTTCAAGGGTGACTGCAACTGGTACTACAACTGATACTTCAACTAATACTACAACTGATTCTGAAACTGCAACTGCAACTGATTCTGAAACTGCAACTGCAACTTAGGGTTTTATGAGGAAACCCTAATTTTTCAAACTTCAAATTTTGAAATTTTGATCTAGGGGATAGATGCACTGAGTTGAGGTGAGTAAGTTGGTGCAGTCAGATTTATGAAAATCCAAATTTTACCCCTTCAAAATTGACCAGTGGATTTTCGGACTAATGCTTCTGGTTTTCTGGTACTTCTGGTTTTCTGGTACTTTTGGTACTCTGGTACTTTTGGTTTTCTGGTACTTTGTGAAAACTAGGATTTAACTTTCTGAGAGATCTACCCATTGAAAAGGTGCGTTGAAGGTGCCAAAGAGTTCCTTGAGTTAGGGCACACTTTTCTAGATGGTTTTGAGGTTGAAAATATTCTTCAATAAAAAGCTCTAATTTTCATGTACGACAACAATGACATTTTTCTTCTTCTTGTGAAAGATGCTCTCTTCATCTTAGCTATGATACCATGTTAAGGTTTAAGCTATTATTAGGTTTCTTTTCAATTCACTAGATAACCATAGCATAGATAGGATCACTGAGAAATACACAATCACAAGAGACACATCATTTATCCTGGGAAACCCTCATGGGGGAGAAAACCCAGCAAAAACTTCCTTAATATAGATAACCAATACAATGCCAAGAGATAACTCAAACAATACAGAAAGTCCTCTCCCAAGAATGTGCCTCTCTCTCTCTTCCTTCTTCTCCAACTGCAACTCCAAAATTGGGCTCAGATGAACAAGTGAGTGAGTGATCAAATGAGGCGTTGGCCTCTCTTATTTATACAATCTAGCAGGTGTTGAACTGAGGTGTATTTTCACTGGTAGGGACGACTTCTTATTCTGGGTGGTTATAACCACTTT
>JASDQU010438875.1:19888-32628 GCA_032191745.1 Picea mariana | reverse complement strand
AAATCCACCTTTAATTAAATCTGGCCCTTTCATTATAACTGCTGGGGCCGACTTCTTATTCTTTACATTATAATTGTCAGATGACCAATCCGCAAACGGGGATTTGGTCCTTATACAATTACCGACTTGATTAATCCTCAATGGGGATTAATCTAATAATAAAAATAATAATAATGACATGATTAATCCACAATGGGGATTTAATCCAATAACAAAATAATAAGAATGCTCTTCGCAGTTACATTATTTCAACATACCTAACCAACATAATTGACATAGCCCATGTCGAATGGAAAGAGACATGCCACTACTAATTCAATTGCAGATTAGATAAACAAGCTCATTTCTCAATCCAACTTAACTATAATATGGCCTTGTCTGATCAAATAACCCTTCACACATTGTTGATGTGTGTAGAATTGAAGGGGTAAAACTAAACCTTAAAATATCATATCTTGTTGTCAATGGTTGAGCAATATTCAAGCTACATAATACATTCTTATTTAATGCTAATTTACCCCAAGGAATCAGATTCCCTGTAATGGGACACAAATTGATAGCCTATGGAAGATCCATTGATACACAAGGATATATTGCAAATAACATCCTTATAATAAAAGAATATATGGATAAAAAAGGCCCTAACCATTTATCTATACAAAATAAAAACTATTTAGGATCTAGGCTATCACTAAAACCAAGGCCTACTAATAGAATGTTGTAGCAATAAAAAAACTTACTACATTGATCAACTCCAACCTTCTCTCCAAGCTCCTCCTGAGTATACAAATGAAGGATCCTCATCCATCCAGTCTAGACCATCGATCCTCAAAAGACCTATATGTCCATGTTGTGCATTGTCGATTAGAGAGGGTTTCTTACTTTTGGCCAGCCTGGCAAGCATTCAAAGGACAACAACCTAACAACTGGAGAATGCTAGCACAACCTACTATAAGTATCCAAGGAGAAGGAACCTAAGCCACAAGCCAAAAACAAGCCAACTAGAACAACAAATGGATATCTGCTACCCAAACCAAAATTGGTTGCCTAATAGCACAAAATATGATTATTGATGATAGTATTGATCATTTGAAAGTAGGAATGGCATAATTAAAAATAGTGCCACAAAGGTTGAAACTTCTTATACACTTATTAATGTAAATATCATCGGGATGGAGAATGTTGTAAATATGTTCATTGGAGATTTCAAAACCATGTACACTAATATAAAAAATATTGATTTGTTATACAAATCAAAGCAAGCAAAAATGACATGATTGGCTAATTTTCTTAATGAAGAGGTTAAAAGAAGAGGACACTAGATGAATACTATTTCAAAACAAGAATCATTTCCTAGCTATTATAAAATAGAAGGAGGATTCTCTTCTACCTAGCCTCAAGGAAACTGGAGGATTCCTTTGAAATCTTTATTAAGCATACCATTATATTTTGATGGTCTAACTACCAGATAGATAGCATAAAAAATACAAGTATTGGCAAACCCCTACAATTTAATCCAAGATGATAATGATTTTGTAGATGTTATAATAGTTGGCACAACCACATCTCAATTCAATTAAGTATTAATGTACTAGATGGCTAAGTCTCCCCAAACAACCATTGATAAATCAAGACATGTCCATGAAGTTGGAAAGCATCGTCTTTGTAAGATACAAATCAAAGACATAGGATCTCTAAAAAAAACTATTATAGTTGTTTTTTTTCCTTCATAAACAAACTACAAATGAAGCAGATTTAAAATTGCTTATGGGAATGGATTTAGTCACCCTAAGAGGATTACATTGACTATAAAAAATTAGCATACATAAGTGGTCACGTTGAGGTTGATACAATAAAACAAAATTACGAAATTCCAAAACACAACTGGTTGATGTAGCTGAAATAATCAAAATTTGTATCGAAGACTTTTGAAATGGATAAAAATCCATAAAACTAGTAATAAAGAACAAACATAATGCCGACCCAAAATATTGTTAGTGTTTTTCTTATGTGAAAACCTATGGAAAACCAAGAAAAGAAAAAGGTCACTCCCAAAATAAAAGACAATATTGATTAAGGAAATCTTCAAACAAATACAAAAAAATATAAAAATAATTAATGGAAGAAAATACCTTCTCATGAAAGAATGCAAAACAATAAAAAGAAGTTGATAAGAAAGGATGTTACCTTTGTGGAAAATCCGGTCATCTTTCTAAAGACTGCCCTCAAAAGAAACCTAAGGTCAAAGCCATGTATGTAGATGAATAATTTGGGGAGACATAGGATTATATTCCTATACAAGTAGAAGAATTTGATATCGAGAATGGAAACTATGAATTAGATTCTTCTAATGAATATGAGATAGAAGGTCAAGTTTGCACAAAGAAACCACCAAAAATATGTAATGAAAAATATGATAAGGACGTAACAAAAAACAAAGAGAGCATCCTCCAACTTATAATGAATATGAGATAGAAGGTCAAGTTTGCACAAAGAAGCCACCAAAAAGATGTAATGAAAAATATGATAAGGGCGTATAAAAAAAACAAAGAGAGCATCCTCCAACTTATAAAAAACAATTCAAAAAAGAAGAAGGAAGACGATAAATAACATATAGCCAAGTGATATTGGAGATAGAATAGAAGATTAGAACAAAAATAGAACAACCATTGGTTGAACACAACAATGGAATGTATGTTGTTGGGAAATTTACATATAAAATTGCTACTTCATATAATGGTTCCATATTATTTGATATAGGTTGCACTTATAACATGGTCCATGAAAGTATTTTTCCTTCACAATATAATAATAGGCTACATATTAGTATTGATACAGTTGGTCTTGTAAGACATACATTATCTTGTTCTTATACTTGTGAACTACCTATAAAATTGAGGTCATGTATTTATACCAATCCCTTTTTTGTCTCAAGTGCCATAACTAAACAAGTTATCCTTCAGCAATAGTTTAATGTATTTTTCTCTGAGATATCAAACAATTTTATTGACTATTCATTATATATAGGTCTTTTTGTGGATTCATCAATTGCATTCCTATGATCCACTAGATTCCAAAGTTAAGGTTAGATCTAAATACTATTGAACCCAATCCCCAACCTACGATTGAAGATGTCTAAAAATTTGCAAAAGGGATCACTCAAGAAGTTGAAGAGGAGTCTCATGATTTAGAAGAAATTGATTCTCATTATATCCAACGAGCTCTAAACAAGTTGTTTAGAAAAGAAAATTTTAAATAAAGACAAAGGGATGGTCATAAAGAGAAGCAAAGTACAAGTTACAAAGGGAAATAACTGAAAAAGAGTATTAGGAATGTTGCAATCTAAATTCTGAAGTTTTTTGGAACAATTTAAAACATGAATATGAAATCAAGACACACCCTAGAGCAAAGGATTATGGGAAGGCAATTCCTATCAAACCATCAAATATGAAATACATGGAAGAAGACATGTCATAATTGTTAGATTACAAATTAATCGAAATCTCAACGTCTGAGTTTTGTTATTATGCATTTATGGTGAACAAACATAGTGAACAAAAGACAGGGAAAGAGAGAATGGTAATTAATTATATCCCACTCAATGAAATCACCATAAATTTCAAGTATCCAATGCCACATAAAGATACATTGCTTACACATTTGATAGGAAACAAAATATATAGTAAGTTTTATTGCAAAAGTTGATTCTACTAGATCAAAATAAAGCCAAGAGATATTTATAAAACAACATTTAGTGTAGTCAAGGGTAGTATGAATGACTAGTCATACCTTTTGGTTTTTTCAATACACCTACATACTTGTAGAGATAGATGGACTCTATCTTTGGTCATTATTACAACTTCATTCTTGTATATATATATGACATTCTTGTATATTATGCAACAATTGAAGGACACAACCCTCACCTTCAAAAATTTCTTGAATTAGAAAAAAATTACGGAATTGTCTTATCACAAGCAAAAAATGAATTAAGGAGAATCGAGATAGAATATCTTAGTTTATTCATATGATAAAGCAAGGTCACGATGAAACCCCACATCACAAAGCATATTCTCCAATTTCCATATATTCTTGAAACTCTCAAACACTTAAAATCTTTCTTGGTTTACATAAATTATATACTTCCATTTTTAAAAGATGCCTATGTTCATAGATCTCAATTGCATAAACTATTAAGGTAAGGTAAATAGAAATGAAATAAAATGCATGCTAATGTAGTAAGGACACTCAAATAAAAATCATCACATGTTCCTCCATTAAGATTACCTACTAGAAATGGTCTTTACATTGTACAAACAAATGCCTCAATGACAAGATGGGGAGAAACATTACTAGAAGATGGAGAATTGTGCAAACATGCTTCTAGAATTTGGCCAAATACAATTAATCAATATCATAGTAAAAAATAGAAATATACGATGTCATGAAATGATCAGGATTTAGGAGTGGAATGAACTAATTAACAGACTTAATACAAAACTCAAAGATATGAATAAAAACACAGATATCCAGTGAACAATATCTTCTATTGAATAAATGAAATAGGCTGAAATTGTAAAATTGTAGAACTAAAACACTTGCTCGAATGGTGGTAGCTATCTCTGAGAAGAGATGTGGCTGCTACGCGCATCTGTCTGAGAAGAATGATTACAATGAGACTCCAAAGGAATTTTTGATATTACTCATGAATGCCAAAACCCTATACATCCAAAAACCCAACTCTAGGAGATGAAACGCCAAAAGTCATGTGGGCCCCTATGGGTAAGTTGGTACCTCAACTTCCCAGGGTCGTAAATTTTTCATACGACCTATGTTTTAGGCGTGTGATAGCCTGTTGGAAAGATATTTAAGAGAACTACAAATTATGTCATCAAATTGTGACTTCATCTACAGTTTGACTGTGGCAAGCCAAAAAAACATTGTTTAGGGCTCCAAAACAGCCCTAGAAGTACAACAAGATGTGTTGACATGAAAACATACAAAATAAGCCAGTTGGATTAGGTGAGAGGCCACCGGTATCCACCTGGAAGATGTGTAGGGCTTCAAAAAAACCCATAAGTGTAGAACCCACAATTACAAAGAAGTACAGAAAAACATGTTGAACTAAAAACGAACAAGAAGAACCAGTTGGAATAGGTGGGTGGCCACCAATATCCACCTGGATCAATCCTCCCCCCTTAAGAAGAAATGGTATCCATTGCGTTGATTTCTCCCATCAGGTGAGGAAACGTCTGTTGGATTAACATGTAACCCATGCTCATCAACAATGTAGCCCAAGTATTGGACCTTGATCATGCCAAAAGAGCATTTTTCCAAGTTGGAATATAGTGTGTGTTGCCGCAGAGTGCTCAAAACCTACTTAATGTGCCACATGTGCTCCTCCCAAGTTTTGTTGAATATGAGGATGTCATCCAAATATACCACCACAAAAGAGTTGGTGAAGGGTGTCAATACATCATCCATCAACCTCATGAAAGTGGTTGGTGCATTTGTTAAGCCAAAGGGCATGACCAACCATTCGAAGATACCTTCTTTAGATTTGAAGGTCGTCTTCCATACATCAATTGGTTCGATGGGAACCTGGTGGTAGCCAGACTTTAGGTCAATCTTGTTGAATAAATTCCCCCCTTTAGTTGGTCAAGAAGGTCAACAATCCTGGGAATTAGGTACCGGTTCCTGACTGTGATTTTGTTTAAGGCTCTGTAATCAATGCAGAGTTGCCAAGTCTCATCCTTCTTCCGCACCAGCACAATCGAGCTTCCTCAAGGGGAGGAGTTGGGTCTGATGTGCCCCTTTTGAAGAAGATCTTGGATTTGATGCCTAATTTCATCATTTTCCATCAGCGAGCGATGATAGACTGGTCCATTAGGTAGAGCTGCACCGGGGGTCAGATCAATTAGATGCTTGACTTGGCAGTGTGTCGGTAAACCGGTGGGTGAGGAGAATATGTCTCTGTATTCTTCCATGATCACATCCACTTGCTTCTACTGCAAAGAGAGGCTCTGTGTAGAGGCCACAGATGTGGCGACAAACTTTTGTTTATTGTGAGCATGGATCACAAAGAAGACAAACTTCTCGGTCTGTGAAATGACCTTACTACATTGCTTAGCAGAGATTAAATAAATAGCGGTATGCGGCACTACCTCTGGTATCCTGTGCAATTGTCTACCCAAAGTAATAATAACACTATTAGGTATAGACTCATACACAACATGACGCTTCCAAAAAAATGGTTGTCCTAAAAGAACATCACAAACTTCAAGGGGAGAAATATCACACAACACCTCATCTTTGAAAGGCTTGATGTTGTAGGGCAGACGACATTTTTTGCTGACATGAAGATCTCTCCCTTGGCGAAGCCAGCCGATGGTGTAGGGTTGCGGGTGTGGTGTCATTGGTAGGTCCAGCCGCTTGACGACCTCTACTGAGATCAGGTTCTTTTGACTGTTGCTATCGACAATGAAATGAAGCAAAGCCCCCTTTACCTGCATCTGTGAGTGAAAGAGGTGTTCCCTTTCCTCTGGTTCTTCTGTTTCGCTTGGTCAGAATTTGGTGGTAGTGATAGTGGCACTGGGTTCATCATCGATAACACACTTCCCTCCTTCTAGATTTGATTTAGAATTAGAATTGGCCTCTGAATCAGAAGCCTTCAGCTCAGACAAAAGTGACTTCTTGGAGCAACATTCTTCAATGTTCTGCCAAGGGATTTTATGGTACTCGCACCATTTTCCCGTGTCCTTCTTCATATTCTCATTTCCCTTCTTGTGTTGCAGCTTGCACTGGTTGTCCTGAGAGTGGCCATCTCGGCTTGGTCCCTTGCTATGTGGGTTGGGTTTGCCTTTGCCTAGTTCGGCTGTGAAGAGTTTGCAGATCCAAACTCTCGCCTCTTCTTCTTAAATTTTTGCTCAATCTTGACAACGTATCTATAAGTCGTGCCCAATGAGGCGATGTCCAGAAAATTCATTCATGTTTGAATGTATCTATGCAAACAATCGCAGTATTTGAGCACCAGATATCTCTAAGAGTCTTTGATACCCAATTTGGTGCACAGGGTATGGAAAATGTTGGTGAAATCTGGTACTATCTGGTCCCTTTCTTGACGCAAGGTATAGAAAATATTGGTGAAATCTGGTACTGTCTAGTCCCTTTCTTGACGTAGGGTAGTCCATCTGTTGTACTAGTCCTCATAGCCTCCAACAGGGTAGTATTGTTCTTTAATGGCATCTCGAAAGGAATCCCATGTAGGGGTAACCACAAATATTGCAGATTCCTCTACGGCCCTTTGCTCAGAGTAAGTATCCCACCAGTCCTTAACATGCGGGATGACCTTGAGGAGTGAACAAGTAATATTTTCCACATCGAAAAAATTGTGGACCGAAAAATACCCTTCGAATAGATTCAACCATTTATCTACAACATCTGCATCTATCAGTCCTTCAAATAATGGAATATCAAAATTTACCTGTACCTGGAAGGGGGTTGCATGGCCGCTTGATGAAGATGCTTCTCCTGTGGGCAGTCATTGAAGGATCTACGCAAATTTGTCCATCATTTCGTTCCTTTGTCGCACGAGGGCTTCCTCGAGCAAAATTTTAATAGGATCTCATGCTCCATCATCTTTCTTTTCGTCCCCCATGGGTTTTTGTCGGGCTCGACGCCGATCTTGCAACGAATATATTGGTTCAAGTTCCAACTTATTGTACCCAGATCTTGTTGGGGACATGCACGAAGAAAAATAAATGAAGAGCAGGCCACTCTGATACCACTGATCCAGATTTAGGAGTGAAACGAACTGATTAACAAACTGAATACAAAACACAGATATATGAAGAACAACAAAGATATCTAGTGAACAATATCTTCTATTTAATAAATGAAATAGGCTGAAACTATAAAACTGCAACACTGAAACACTTGCTCGAATGGTGGTAGCTATCTCTGAGAAGAGATGTGGCTGCTACACGCATCCGTCTAAGAAGAATGATTACAATGAGGCTCTAGAGGCCTTTTTTATATTACTCATGAATTCCAAAACTCTAGACATCCAAAAACCTAACTCTAGGAGGTGAAACACCAAAATTCATGTGGGCCCCTATGGGTAAGTTGGTACCTCAAATTCATGGGGTCATAACTTTTGCATACGACCTCTGTTTTAGGTGCGTGATATCCCATTGGAAAGGTATTTTAGAGAAATACACATTACCTTGTCAAACCGTGACTTTGTCTACATTTTGATTGTGGTGAGCCAAAAAAACATTGTTTAGGGCTCCAAAACGACCCTGGAAGTACAACAAGATGTGCTGACATGAAAACATACAAAATAAGCCAGTTGGATTAAGTGAGAGGCCACCAATATCCACTTGGAATATGTGTAGGGCTTCAGACATCCCCAGAAGTGTAGAACCCACAATTACAAAGAAGTACAAAAGAACGTGTTGAACTAAAAGCGGACAAGAGGAGCCAGTTGGAATAGGTGGGTGGCCACCAATATCCACCTGGATCATGAAAGCATGCAAAACTTTCATATTGTTTATCCTCCCTTTTAGAAGTTTGTCATCCAATTAGATTATAAAGGTGTTAAATGATTTCTTAACAAAAATATTGATCCTACCCTAGAAAAACATGGAAGATTAACATGATGAGAAAGTTTTATCAAGATACTTAAATGTGAGGTAGAACACATTGATGGCAATAAATTTTTTCTTGTAGATTAGCTAAGGTTGATTTAAGTTGAAAATGGTAGAATGGAAAAGGGAGGATGTTCATATTCAAAACTGGCATTAGAGTGTTCAACATCGGAAATGTCATGGGTCCAATTCAAGAGACTAATATGAGAATTACCTAATCCAATCATGCATCAAAACCAATTTAGGATTTAAAAAAATTATAATCAATGGAAAGAAATTGAAGAAAACAATGAAACAAGACATACAATCCAATATTATTAGGGAAGATATCATGTCTTTAGCCCACGATCCAAAAGGGTATACAATTGGGAGTGGAAATGGATCATAATCAAACATATCAGTTTAATTGCCAAATATTGTAGGCATGTTATGATATCATGCACAAAGCTAGAAGTTGCTCTCTTTTTTTTATCTACCCTTATCATAATTTTCATACCATCTTTTTGGTGGCTTCTCTATGCAAAATCAACCTTTTGTCACATGTTCATCTCAAGAATCTAATTCATAGATTTCATCGTCTGAATCAAATTATTCTACATATGTAGGAATATAATCCCATGTCTCCGCATATTCATCTTCCACATACATGGTTCTAACCTAAGGCTTCTTTTGTGGGCATTTTTTATCAAACTCGCCTAATTTTCCACAAAGGTCACATCCTTTGTATCATATTTCTTCTTCTCACTGAACTACTTTTTTTCATGATAATATATTTTCTTCCAATAATTCTTTTTGTAATTTTATTTTATTTTTCTACAAATTTTATTAACCAATATTTTCTTTGCTTTTGGGAGTGATCTTTTTCTTTTTTTGGTTTCCCATAGTTTCCAGATAAGAAAACACTAACAATGTTTAGGGCCAGCATTATGTTTGTTATTTATTACTTGTTTTATGGATTTTTTATCCATACAAATTCTGATCATTTCGACTACATTAGTCAATGTTTGTTCTATAATTTCACAATTTATGTTCTTCATCATTACATGAACCTTCTTTGGAATGGGAAGTAGCATCTTGATTATCAAATTCTATTTTATTGTATCATCCTTCGCATGACCACTTTTGTAAGCCAATTTTTCATTGTCAATCACAAATTCATTAAATCCTTTTAGGCTATTTAACTCCATTCCCATAATCATTCTTAAATCTGCTTCATTTGTAATTCGTTTATGAAGGCCATATGCGGATATAATAGTTTCTTTCAGAGATTTTGTGTCTTTGATTTGTATTTTATAGAGAGGATGTTTTCCAACATTGGGGACATGTGATGATTTATCATTTGTTATTTGTGGAAACATAGCCATCCAGTACATTAATACTCCTTTGAATTGAGATATGGTTGTGCCAATTGTTTCATCATATATAAGATTATTATCATCTTGAATTAAATTGCAGTGATTTTCCCATTCTTGTAACTTTTCTTCTCTTTGGTTGATAGTTTGACCAACAAAATATAACAATCTGCTTAATGAAGATTTGAATGGAATCCTTTGGTTCCTTGAGGCTAGGTAGAAAGGATTTCTTCTTCTACTTTACAATAGTTGGGAAACAAGTCTGGTTTTGGAACAATTTTCTAATGGTATCTTCTTCTTTTAGCCTCTTTAATTTCACCAAGCAAATAGATGAATTCTATCATTTTTGCTTGTGTTAATTTCTCTAACACTTAAATATTTTTTATAAGAGTAGTCACACATTGTTTTGAAATCTCCAATGAACATATTTACAACACTCTCCATCCTAGTGATATTTACATTAATATTTGTATAAGAAGCTTCAACCCTCTTGGCACTATTTTTAATTTCTACAATTCCTTCTTTTAGATGAGCAAGAATATTATCAATACATATATTTTGTATTATTATGTTATCAATTTTGGTTTGGAAAACATACATCCATTTGATTTTCCAGTTGGATTGTTTTTGGCTTGTGGGGAAGGTTCCTTCTTCGTAGACACTTATAGTAGGTTGTGCTAGCATTCTCCAATTGTTAGATTTTTAAGTTGGTAACTATGTTACAACCAAGTTAGTTCATTATCACCATGAAAGACACCAAGATCTATAGTGGGAAATAACCTAATAATGGGAATAATATCCACTCTTGAAATAATAGAGAAATTTTTCTTACAAATAAATTATGAAGCAATGAAGAAAAATATAAATCACATAAAATTATGTCCAAACTATCCCTTTCATGACGATCTCTACTTGTAGTTGAGGGGTGCTTGACAAGGCCAACTTTGATCAAGAACCCCTTATGTTGCCTTATTTGATAAGGTCATAATTGAAAAACTGATATTACATTACATGATTACCTCGATAATTATGGACATTAATTACAAACTAAGGGTGTGTTCACACCCAACATTTTTTTACCCTTATTTCATGGTAGCCTCCTGGCTACTTCAACTTGTTTTGTCAAAATTGGTGTTATTTCGGCTTGGACTAGTAACTGACATTGCTAGGTGATCCTTGGTCTCCTAGAGTCTATTTGTTATGGTTTCTAGTATTTACATTATAGAATCTCTACCATACATTCTTGGACTTGCTCCTTCAATTGCTCAAGTATCAACTTTTTCTCCAACAAATTGTAGTGTTATACCTATGGATCTTAAAGGTAATCATGTATCCTATACAAATTTTCATATCCCTTTCCAGTAAATGGGAGTCTTTATGCCCAAGTATGTGTGTATTTATATCCATTCCCTTTGTGTGAAAATACAATTCTTGCAGACTTGCTTGAAATAACCATGTTTCTTGATCAGATGACTAATCGAAAGGTAAACTATCCTATCATCTATCATCTCTCCCCTTGTCAGAAAACATGGTAACTCACATATCTAACTGTGCAATAGAGAGATCATATAGTGCATTCTCCAGGTCAATCCCTTTTCCATCCAATTCTTATTCCAATATGCCCAACTCATCTGTTAGGGTATAGATCTAGTTGATCTCATCATGTTCTTTCTTGGATGGTCGTTTAACGTGCTTCTAACTTATCTTTTTCTAGGCAACTTACAAACTTTCTATTGCATAGGACAACATGATCATAGAGATGTGAATCTTTTCTTCTCCTTTTGATCCATGTTTCTTGTTGGTTTTGGTCAAGTTTCACTTTATGCTTAAGGGATTACCCACCCTATCCCCACTCATTTCCTAGTGCCTAATTCCCTACATGTGGTTCTATTTTTCTCTATGTCTCATTTTCAAACTTTTTGGCTTTATAATTGAGCTTTAATTTCCACTTCTCCTTAGATTCTTCATCATCTCACTTGAACTTGAATTGTAGCTTTTTCTATAGATTTTCTTTAGAGCTCAACTTACCTCTTCTTTTCTACCTCTTCTTCCCTATGTTTCTTCTTGAGTTGTTGATTTTATTTATCCTCCTAGTCACATTTCTTCTACTCATGTTTGTTTTATGCTCCAACATTCTTTGGGTTTTGGCCTTAGATTTGGATTTTTGTCTCTCCTATTCACACTTCCTCCAAAACACATAGGTATAAATTTGAGGGTTGACTTCATGTTTTCTCTTCAACTCGATGATAGTATATATGTCTATTTGTTCTTTCATAGTCAATTTCTTTGTTATTTTTTTTGTGACCTTGTTCCATATAGAAAGTAGGTTTTTATTAGCCACGTCCAATAGATTTTTGGTATATATTAATTAATTGTGTTGCAGTGGGAAGTTGTAGTATAATAGAAGGTCCAATTTATCATTATCAATCTGCTTTGGGTCTTGCTTGGATTAGGGATCTTGGATATATATATGAATTCCTTTGTGGTATTGGATGCTTCATCCTTATGTTCGATTATTAATGTCCCCTTTATCTCTTTCTCTTCTAATGATTCTACATATATTTCCTCATATTGCTTCAAGTCCTTCCCAATTCATTTTTTGGGCTTCAACTTCTCCTTTATGTGCTACTTTTGTTTCTTGTTGCTTTTTGTTAGACTAATATTTTCCTAATCACTTCCTCCTTCATTAGCCTTCTTTTCTATTTTCACATATTTTCATTCTATGTCCACCTTGGCTCTT
>JASDQU010438874.1:12028-51120 GCA_032191745.1 Picea mariana | reverse complement strand
TTTATGTCTGTCCATCAGACTCAAGATGATAAGCTATACTAAAGTTCAGATTTGTTCTGAATCATTTGAACAATTCTTTCCAAAAATTCGAGGTGAATTTCGGGTCTCTGTCGAACACAATTGTTTTAGGAATCCCGTGCAATTGTTCCACTTCCTTCATGGAAATATAAACAACCTCTATTTCCTTGCACATATTTTTCAGTGGAATAAAACGGGTAACTTTTGTAAGCTTGTCCACCACCATCATGATCGAATCATGCAACTTTCCTGTTCTAGGAAATCCCGTAATAAAATCCATTGTCACCACTTCCCACCTCCATTCAGGAATGGTTAAAGGTCGCAACAACCCTATTGGGTGCCTATTCTCATCTTTCACTTTATAGCATTCCATACATCTAGCGATGTACTCGATAGTACTCGGCAATCTCTTTCTTCATACCTGGCCAAAAGTAATGGCTCTTGATCGCTGCCACAGTTTTCTGATATCCAGGGTGCCCTACATAAGGAACATTATGCATTTCATGCAAAATCATATGTTTCAAGTCCTGGACATTTGGAACAAAAATCCTGTTCTTGCACAACAGTATTCCATCTATTCCCAACTTATAATTATCCACCTTCTAAAGCATCTTACCCTGTTGTAGAATTGCTACCAATTTTTTGCACTACAAATCTGCATTTGCAACCTCCATAATTTTTCTTTTAATATCATTTTGGTACATGCTAATGGTTGTATCATGTAATTCATGCATCTTCCTGCTGAGTGCATCATCCACTTTATTCTCTTTCCCCTTGATATGGTTTATATCAAAGTCATATTCTCTTAGAAATTCTAACCATCTTCTTTGTCTAGCATTTAGGTTTGGCTAATCAAATAAATATTTTAGACCATTGTGGTATGTTCTTATCTCAAAATATTTCCCAAGAGGTAGTGTCTCCATTTCCTCAAGGCATGCACTATGGTTGTCAACCCCAAATCGTGAGTGGCATAGTTTCTTTCATGATCCTTCAACTTCCTTGATTCGTAACATATGACAAACCTGTATTGACTGAGGTCTCCACCAAGTCCTTCATTACATGCATCGGTGCATATGATGAAGTCTTCTTCTGGGTCTACGATCCTTAATATTGGAGCACTTGTCAATAATTGTTTCAAGTGTTGGAAACTTTTCTCGCAATCTAGTGCCGACTAAAACTTCACTCCCTTTCTTTGCAAAGAAGTGATTGGGTGTGCAATATTTGAGAATACTTCAATAAATCTTCAGAAGTAGCCTGCAAGACCCATGAAACATCTCACCTCTACCACATTCTTCGGTGTTGACCATTCACTAATGGCCTCTATCTTCTTAGGATCCACTGCTATCCCATCCTTTGAAATGATATGCCCCAAATAAGGAATTTGTTTCTAATAAAATGAGCACTTTCTCAATTTGGCATATAACTGATGATCCCTTAATACTTGCAACACCATCCTCAAATTATGTTCATTCTCTTCCTTTGACTTGGAATATATAAGAATGTCATCCAAAAAGACAATGACAAACTTGTCCAAATACTCTCGAAAAACATCATGCATTAATCACATGAAAACAACTGGTGCATTTGACAACCCAAATGGTACCACTGTGAGCTCATAATAACCATACCTTGTCCTGAAGGAAATCTTGCTAATATCTTCTTCTTTAATTCTTACCTGATGGTATCCTGATCTGAGATCTATCTTTGAAAATGTCTTTGCATCCTTCAATTGATCAAATATGTCATCAATCCTTGGTAGAGAATACTTGTTCTTAACAGTCACTTTATTCAACTGTCTGAAGTCAATTCACAACCTTAGTGTTCCATATTTCTTTCTCACGAACAAGACTGGGGCACCCGAAGGTGACACGCTTGGGCGTATATACCCCTTCTTTAAAACTTCCTCAAGATGAATTTGCAAATCCTTCAATTCTGGTGTATTCATTATGTAAGGAGTCTTTGACATTGGTGCTACTCTAGGCATCAAATTTATAGAGAAACCAATGTCTCTCCTTGGGGGTGGTCCGGGTACCTCCTTGAACACATCTTCAAAATCTTCCAAGACTGCATAATGTTCCAAATTTGGCACCTTATCTCTAGGTGTCTCTGCCAAATGAGCTGCAATTATTTGACATCCTTTTCTGTAACACTTCTTCAGTTGCAATGATGAAATTTCTCTAATGGTTACTGCCCTGGGAATTCCCTATACCTTCCTTATTTTCCCTTCCTCATCCAGAAAAGTAAATGCTTTGTTGTGACAGTCTAAGAGAGTGTGATGTTGTTCCAACCAATCCATCCCAATTAGATAGTCATAGGAACCTAAAGGCAAGATGTTTAAATCTGCCTTGGTGTTCAGTCCATTCATGTCCATGAGACATGACTTAACCATCTCATTAACTTTTCTTCTTGCTCCTATAGCTAGTTGTACCAACCAGGATTTCCCATGCTTTCTTCTTGGCAATTGTAAACTTTCTACCATCTTAGGGTCTATATAACTATGACTAGCTCTTGAATCAATCGAAATAGCAAGGGTTTGGTTGTTGATCATACCTTCCACTTCAATCATGTGGGACTGATACTCTACTTGCTTGTTTTTCAGGGCTGCATAAATCCTTGGCACATATCTACCCATGTCCTCCATTATTTCAGCTCATTGTACATTGTGAACATCCCTACATTTTTCACCTATGTGAGGACAATCTCTGAACCTATGGTCCCATTTACAACCCCAACATTACATAGGTGGCTACCTTGGCCCTTGACTCCTTGTGTCAATCATTCTGGGTTCTTTATGCGTTTGTTGTCCTTGTGGATTATTTCTAAAGAATGGTGGCTTAGCTCCCTTCTTCCTCTGATCCATATTGAATTTATTATTGTCTTCCCAAGCCTTTTGGAAAGTTGGTCTTGCTTTCTGTTGATCATATAGGCATTTATCTCTCCTTATGGTCTCTTCTAATGTCTTGGTATCATCATACTGTATTTTTTCACTGATGAATGATGGCAATCCACTTAAATACCTTTGAATTTTGATTGTTTCATCCTTGATTAAAGAGACATACTTTAGCAGTTCCAAAAACCTTCTCTCATATTCATCTATGGTCATACTTCCAATCTTGAGTTCAAAGAACTCTTTCATTTTCTTGTCATAGTATCTCTTAGTCAAGTACTTCTTCTCAAAATACTTCTTGAATTCCCTCCAAGTAACACTTTTCTCTACAATGTGTTGTACCTGCACAAGTTGATTCCACCACATGGAGGCCTTTCCTTTGATTTGATAGATAGTGATTCTACCTTCTGCATGAGAAGAATAATTGTGCAATAGAAAATACTTCCTCATGCCTAGTAACCATGTTTTTTCATCTTCATCCTTCTTGTGCTCACCATCAAATGTAGGAGGTTTGATTTTGTTCATTTCTCCTCACAGTTCATCCACCCCAGATCTCTTATACCTTTTGATAGGGAATAGACTTGAGCTATTGCCTGCTCTCTTATTGGAATGCCTTTGGGAATGATGGTGATGTCTACTAGCACTTTTTACTTTTCTTTTCTCCTCTGAAGGTTTGTGACTCTCAGATTTACTTGAGCCACTCTCCTTAACCAATTTATTTTCTATTTTTTTGAAACCCTCCAATATCTTCATGTTGAAGTCATCCTGCTTCTCTTTGGATTTCACAAGCCTTTCATTATCAGCTTTATGGCTTTGGAAATCCTTCTGCAAATTCTTAATGGTCTTAGCCATATTCATATCTTCATTCCTTTCTTCTCCATGTCCGTTGGAGTTCGTTCCTTCCATGCCCAAATGGACATCCATCCCTCTGCTCTCATATTGCTAACTATAATTCCCTTGTACCTCTTCCATTCCTATGGACTCCACACGTGTTTGATATGATCGAGTTGTTGTTAATTCTACAAAAAGTGCAACCATTGAAACTTATCAGGCTAACAATTCAACAATTCATGAGAATATGCACCGTTTTGGTTCAATATACACATCAAAATTATCTCTCTTGATTTCCTGGTGTTATCACCATGACAATTCTATATAATACCCAAGTCTCAAAAACACATATGCGTAGTGCCTTCAGAGATACACTTGTGCAAGAGGGTGGTTTTTCGAAACCACTTTCGCCAAGACGTGGTATCAAGTGTCTGAACATGTCAAATCCACCACTTGTGGAGTGAGCAACGGCTTAGTCAGATCACCCTGCTTCACTCATTCAGTACTTCGCATCCATGTGACATCAACTGAACGCCACCATGTAATGAACTCAAAAGCTAGTCATTCTAAATGGATTGGCTGAGCATGGAAATTGTAACGCCCCCAGTCGTCATCCCATTGGTCGAGCAACGCTACTGTGTAGAACAACATCATTCTCATACTTAATTAATAACAAGCATTTAAATAAAATTAAACACATTTAACTCAGAGTAAGCACAAGATTACTGCTAACATAAATAATCCCTGGCATTAACAATAATTCATATGCACAATAGAATACATGATACATATAAGCATCACAGGCATGCAAAACATAATATTAAGCATAAGTTGATACTTATTTTTGAAACCTTGGTAATTTCACCAATTGCTTGTAGACCTTCCACGAAACTCCCAACCTTAGACCATGTTGCTCATCACTCTCAGTAGTAGGTCACCCCCGAGCTGAGACTAAGCTCCATCGGGTAAAGAATCCTAGGCTAGGTAATCTTTACAGGAAGAATACATGTAAAAGAAGGAGGATTCTCTCCCAGGAACCACTTATGCCCACTACCCACAGACTCTCCTTTCCCACATGCCTGTCCCACCCCAGGAGTATACACTTTCTCTGTCACCTAGACAGTCCTTCGGCTGCTAACCTCCCTTTCCTTGGGCTTCAGCAACAGACCAGAACGAAAATCTCCGAGCTCCATGGCAACTACAGGGTTCCTTCTAGGAGCTCTCTCCTTCCTTCGTGCACTCTCTCACCTGGAGAGAGTCCCTCATAGGCTTGGTAAAACCTGCCTCTTCAACAACAATCACTTACCTCACCTGGAGAGAGGTTACACACAGGCCAGACAACTGGTTTCCTTAATCTTGTTTCTGTATAAAGAAAACAAAACAACAAGTCTCAGCAATGAACATACAGCAGCAGCAAACCACACCCAACCAAGAACTATGTGGCCGCCACAATCAACTGGGACAACAAACACGGGTTTCCCAAAATAGGTGACAGACAAACGCTTCGGCATAACAAGGCTCAACAATTACGAGACACTTTATTTTTCTCAACCGGCAACATAGGACAGCTTCTTGGTTCTGGTTTTGGGAATGTGTAAGGGTACATAGAGATTCAAACAGAGACTTCACACAGTTTAGGTGATGGATCTGAGTATGAACACCAAACAGAGGTCACTCATGGACACCTGCCAATTCTGACAGAGGATCGAGAATGGACTCCCTAACTCTGGTCATCCATCAAGGAATTTCCACCCCACTCCCATGCAATAGTCAACAGAATGGAAAGTGAACCCCCAACACGTCTCAACACGTCTCACTTCCTGGGTTAAATTGCATGCACCTAGGTCAACACATGTTGCCCATGAAGCTGCATGCATTCCTCCCCAGGAACTTAGGACAAAACATATATTTCACATCGCTTTTGGAATAATATCAAAATATTATTCCCAAGGACTTAAGCCCCTAGGCTCAACACTTAGCCTCTCTTTCCAACCTTCCAACCCCCAATCCCTTACCTAGGATTTATGGAAGCTTAGTCCCCCATCACTCATTCATCGTGGTTGGTCCACATGCATAGATGTTTATCTTTATTAATAATGTGCATAGTTACATGTACAAAATAAAGCTCTTGGCCTTCAACACTTAGGCTCCCTGGCCTAATAACTCATAATTACAATTCATAATGGAATCGAGGCAAGTCCTTGGGGTATTAGAGAAACCCAACGCTCTTGTATGTAATCCGTTTGTGCTTCATAAATGGAATTCTATAATTACCACTCCCCAAGTATGAAGATATTTTTGTATCCATAACCGAAGTAATCTCCAAACTGCTCGACTTTTTTCTCTCTATAAAAACACCTTTCGATATCCACAACCTGAGATACATGGACAAGGCTAAATCGAGTGAGACTGGTTATTCGAGCAACATGCTAGACTTTCCTGCGAATAAGGAGGAAAGGGTCCTTGCACACATTCTAGCAATTAAGTTTCACACAGAGCCAACTATAGAATCATGATTGGAAGCCAAGCTGAATCCCACTACAAAGGATTTAGTCATCAACAGGCGAGCCACTAAGAAGAAAAGGAGAAAGAGGTAGAAGAAGGAGGAATCTACAAGTGAAGCGGCCAAAAGTGTTGTAGAGAATCAATCGGTCTGGTTAGATTCTTCCTTAAATGCGTAGATCACTAAGTTGAAGTAAGTCTTCAACTAAAATAAGCATGTCTCAGCGAATTTTGAACAGCTGGTAGCGGAGGTAAAGAGTACCAAAGATGATAGGCTTGTTCTTTAAACAACCCTTTTCACAACAGGCTAACTGTTGTCATCCCCCTTTTGTAATTTGTGATTAATACGATTATATAAATACAGAAATAGATTTTAGACTGTTTTATAACAATTTCTATCTGGTGATGTTATGAATCTTGTTTTCTTTTATAATATTTTTTTCTTGTAATCTTATATTTTATTTTCATCTGTCTGAATCGGAGGAAATTAAAACTCGAAATTCTTTTTAATTAATGCTTCGATGCGGTTGTGTGTTTCTTTTTCTTTTATTAATATGAAATTTAAACTCGGACTCGTCACCTTCCAAGAGACTTTGCGTGCACTAAACTTTGACCTGTTCATTTATATTTATCATGCATAGAAATATCACAAGGTAAAATGCTTTTCCGCGCACTTAAATCTACTGTGCATTTCTTCTTCGTCGCACTGACAACTTACGTGCACTACTCTTGCATTGTGTGTCAATATCTATTGCACATAGTTTTGGTACCACACATCGATATTCCACCTGCATTTCGTCCAATGCATGTGCCATGTCAAGTTTAACATATTCCATCGTGCCCAATTATCTGCACACACTACTGAATACACCGTCAGGAAACAACTTATACTCATACTTATGCGTGTACCAACAAAACTCCTCTACGTTAAGCAATACTTGCACACCCCATGTGCACATTACTATGTGTGTTCTCACCGTGCAAGGGTAAATTTAGTGCATGCATCCGCACATAATGATCTTCCGTGCGGCGCTACAATTTACTGCGCACACTAGCACGCCAATGTTTTTTCGGGCAGTGCCAAAATTTACCATGTGTTCCAGCACACCAACTTTTTCCATGGACAATTTGTGATCCCAATTCTAGTCATTTCGAAATTACTCTTCTGTGAATATTCTTTTCAATTGAACCCCTCTGGCCCATCCAAGCTCAATGTTGAACTGAAGCTCCGATACCAATTTGTAACGTTCCCCTGGCCACCCGCGGGCCGAGGTATGCCACTCCAGAGAAACCACTCATGCTCTGACACCAGTTGGTAACATTCCCATCCATAACAGATCAGACCATGCTACTCTAGGGAACTCTTTCGTTCTCTTACATAGTAGTCAACTGATCTATGCCACATAAATTTACTCTTTAAACTGCATGCAACTAAAACATATACATACAACACTCTTGCAGAATCTTTACATATAAACATAAACAAACAATTACTTTCTATAACATACAAATTTTATACTGAAATAACAGTAACTACAGATATGCAGCATTTACAGGGAATTACCCATAAACATACAGGCAATTATAATCACATATATGATAAACTATAACATAGGCATGTAAATAACAAAGAAGCATATCATTTTATTATACAATTGATACTTATCTTAGAAATATTGTCACCAACTACATACATACCGTCCACGAACCTCCCAGTCATAGACTACACTGTTCATCACTCTCAACAGTGAGTCACCCCCGAGCTAGGACTGAACTCCACCCAGGGTAAAGGGTTCCTATCTAGGCTAAGGATAATGGACAACAGGAAAGACTTCATCTCAGGTGCTCACTCAACTAACATCCTATAACCTCTCATTCCCCACATGCATGTCCCACCCAAGGAAGTGTGCCCCTTCTCTACTCAATAGTCCCTCGACAATCCCACTTCCCTTCTAGGGCTTCAACAATAGACTGGACTGGAAGTCTCAGAGCGTTGTAGATACAGTTTATCACCTTCAAGAATCAATCCCCAACAATTATCTCGCTTAGAGAATTGCTCACGGGCCTGACAACTTGCTTCTTCAATATCGCTCCAAGCTAACCAGGTACACCAACTGAAAAGGGCTATGGGAACAAGCTCCAGAATGGTGAAATGGTTTTCTCAAGGATAGCATAATGCATGAGTGAAAATGGTCATGGAATCATTGACTGGATAACTGAGTGTGGAAATGAATCATTGTGAACTCTTCGTGAAAGTGATGGTGAGAATGATGGTCAGGTTGCTGGTAAGGTATCCCGTGAAAAGTCACCAAATGAGATAAGTCCCCCATGATATGAATGCATGTCCCCAACTTGACACTTGTCATATCGAAAGTTAATTTGGTCCACTTGTCCCCAACTTTAGAACTTAGGATAAATAATTATCCATACTTTACGCTTTAGGAAATATTAATATAATATTCCCTTCACTTTTGGCCCTACCTTTCCCTAACTAGTAAAGTTCAGTCCCCCGTATCTTTTATCATGGTTGGTCTATGTGCAATGATGTATTTTATATTAATCATGAATCATGTACAAAGTAGGTGCATTTTCCCTTGACATCTAGGCGTTTCAGCCTAATACCAAAACATAAGCATCCTAGCTTATAATAACCAGCTCACCAGCCTATAACACATATCATATACACGAGGCTCGTGGTCCTCCATACTGCGCACACCTTAGTTACTGTGCATAGTATCCTAGAATGTGCATGTTACATCATTTTACTGCACAGTTCATGCGCACACTATGCCACATGACGTGCATTACCAAATGAGGTAAAAATAACTCATTAGCTTAAGTACATTTATACTACATTTACAATTGGATTCGGCCAAGGGATATTACAATTTTCCCATCTACATATTTTCCTCCATCCACTTACCTAATATAGAAACCCACCAATGAGGCCCCCAACCTCCACCAGTTCTCTTTCACAAACTTTCACTCTAAACAGGCCAAGCCATATTTCATTGGGGCACCCGTTTCTGTATCTATATACTCAACCCAAATTATTCTTTATTTCTTTGGTAATTTTATAAATCCCTTGTTTCGAGCATATACATAGATTTCTAGTCATCATCCTTGATCGCATTCTTTTACCTGGAAAAGAAACCCATGTCACCCTTGGTTGGGGCATCCACCCTTTTTTCATATCAACATCATTGACAAACCCCAAGTATCCCAAATCCATGTACCCACGATCTCTGAGTTTTCCCAATTTTTTAGCCTCCGACATAGTTTAACCCCTTATCTAGTTGTGCCCCTTATGCTAGATCCATTTTTATGGTTTCTATCAATCATCCCTCATCACCCCAACCAAGCGAAGTCTTGAGTCCCACAACATCTTGAATTCATTCATGTTACTCATCAGTACCTGATACTATCTATTACTCAATGGATTTCAATAATCCCTTAGCTTCTTGGCATCACATTTCCCTTCATGTCGACATCTGCACAGTTTCCAGAAGGGTGATAGTATCTTGAATCTCATTACCTTTTCAATGAGGAGTCTCGGACGACACAGAGAGAATCATCATTGATTTATGATTTTGTTGACCCCCATAACATTCGACTTCGGAAAACTCTCATGTTAAGGTGGGTCTTACTATGTAACCATTGCAGTTTTTTCATACCATTCAAAGACCTCTGAAGTTGATAGGCCATCAATGCCTACAAGTCATCGACACTTCTTAAATTTGTCCATTACTCGCTTCAGAGCCAGTTCACCAGTCATAACCTTCATCTTTCGTTATCAACCTCCCCCAAGGGCATTGCATCTATATACACCATCATACATATTCAGTTACAGTCCGACATTTTGGTTTCATGACATGAGCATGGCACATGCCCACCTCGTTTGTACACATATTTTATTTTTTCTCCCTAGAGAAAGTTTTGGTTCTTACATTTTTCCCTCTCCCTCCGGTGGATCGCTCTTGCAGTTCCTCTCTTCACTCTTCCTTACAATGGCACTCTCAACAAAATAAACATTGATTTATTTCAACTATATGTATGCTCCTAACCTCACAAATCAGGGGGCATCTGTTATCATTGAAAAATCATCCACAACATTGCACACAATGTTTGAAGAAATACATGAATTCCAGCAGCAATTAGTCCACCTACAACACCAGAATCCATCAAAAGGGAAAAATATATATATACTTGGCTCAAAAATGAAAATGCATAAATTCACCAAAGGAAGCATGCGCACAGTGCACAAGATGCGTGACTGTTTACGAGAAAATATGATCACTTCTCATGAATGATGCATTTATGAATATTTCCAGCCTCTCAACCACTTCTATTCCGACCCCCAACATGATTTGACACTCAGATCTAAGCGAAATCTAGCTTGGAGATTGGTCAAGGGCTAGGAAGTGCCCTAAAAGGCCCCTTGTTCACACTATGAACCAATTATATCTTGCCATGAATGGACACTGTAAATATGTGCCATGGGTGTGCTAGAAAAATAAGAACTTCAAGGTATTGTTATGCTACAAGAATTCTTCTTGGAGAATCCTCTTTTCTCTTTGAATCATTCAAGCACTATAGCAAGGGCCATTCCAATCACCTCTTGAGAGGGTTGGCATTGTATTTATTCACCATTGTCACTTTCCATTGCATGAAGATAAGAGATATCTATTAGGGAACTCAAGATCCCTCCAAAGGAGGAAGAGGGGATTCATAAGTCCTTGCCTTTCTCTATGGTGTTTAGCTTAACAATATATTGATCCATTGGTAGTTATATATTGGTCATTTTTTTCTTTTCATGGTTCTAGTTCTTGCAAGCTTCTCTAACATTTATTTCTTAGTTGTTTTTAGTTTTATTTCTTTGTTTCATGTTTATTTGGTTATCTAATCAACTCACAAACCTATGTCTTGTTTAGCTGACTTAACTAAGCATGCAAGTGCTGTGTTTTTGTTCATCCATGTGACAAAACCAACACAAAAATATGTCTTCACTTCAATTTCATTGAACAATTATAGGTCCTTTTTCTTCTCTTTTCATCTGTGCACCAATCGAATCGAGTGCATCCATATTTATAAAAAAAAATCTTGAGTTCCCCTTCCTATATGTGGACACATAACAGTTACATTGTGGACATACTTTGACTAGATAAAAATCCTATCAGTTACACTTCTATCTAAATAAAGTATGTGGATGCATGACAGTTACATTGTGGACATATTTTGACTAGATCAAAATCCTTTTAGTTACACTTATGTCTAAATAAATTATGTGGATGCATGACAATTACATTGTGGACAAATCTTGACTAGATCAAAATCTAGTTATAGATGGACATTCTTTGACTAAATCAAATAGACCAAATCTTCCTACGAATGAGCTCTGGCTCATCTCTAGAACCAAAACTTAGTCTTATCATAGCATCTCCTCATGAATGATGCAACAAATCACATTCTAATATATAGAGCATCTACTGCACAGATAGAATAAGAGCCCAAATCTCAAGTCACAAGTCTTCATCATGTCGCACTTACCCTGTAGTGTGCTCACCAAGTCACTTTGTTCATCCTTTCACATTCCACTCTATTTCTTGTCACATTATCTTTGTTTTTTCAAACTCTACCGTTCCATTCATCGCACTAGATCAAGGTTCCTTACAGAGTTTCTTCTACACAATATTCCAAACAATCTATCACATTCCATTTCACCCCACTAGTTTCATCTTGGCACCCTCCACTGCACCATTAATCACATTGTTTCAAAGAACCTTGCAAATTTTCTTTTGTGCCATTGACCCTTCTCTATTCCATTGATCTTTTCATCCTTTGATCTTGCTACAGACTTCTATTTTCATCCTTTCACGACTTCCTATGTCTGTGCACTATACTTTACGCCATATTTTCTACACCATTGATCCTTTCATCCTTTGATCCTTCCATGCACTTATTCTTCTATTATTTCTCTATAAATGACCATGTCCATGACCACTTTGACATCAATTACAACATATGTGCAATAAGAACATTTCCCCTAAAGAACTCAATCTCGACTGCATTGACTAGGAAACAATTGATTGGATCATGGACACAAAGATGAAGGGAACCCACCAACAAAATATCCAACTCTATCAGGTTGTCAAAGCAGGGAAAATTTTTCACTAGGGAAAGTGGCTCACCAGGATTCATATTCAAAAAATGTTTCCCCATCTGATGGAGGAACTTGATGCAATGGGGACAATTGTTTCATAAGGGGGGACGATTGATCCAGGTGGATACTAGTGGCCACCCACCTATTCCAATTATTCAGAATGGTTCCACATCTTGGCAATTTTTCTACAATGTTTTGGGTCCCAAACTTCCAGGGTCATTTTGAGGCCCTAAACGATGTTTTTTGGCATGCCAATGCCTACTATGTAGCAAATGGAAGATTCTAGGCCATTCAAATGTGTACTTTTTAGCTATACCTTTTTGGCGGGTTAACGAGTGCCCCAAACAAAGATCGTATGTAAAAGTTACACCCTCGGGAAGTTGACGTATCAACTAACCACGTTGGGGCCCATAAAACCTTTGACATTTCATCTTTCGAGTTTAGGGTTTTGGATGTTTATAGTTTTCACATTAATTCTTTATGTTAAAAGGCTTGTTCA
Source organism: Picea mariana (assembly GCA_032191745.1). Lineage (NCBI taxonomy): Eukaryota > Viridiplantae > Streptophyta > Pinopsida > Pinales > Pinaceae > Picea > Picea mariana. Next base: position 38,223 of record JASDQU010438874.1, on the reverse strand, counting down.
GCCTCTTTGTAATCAATTTCTTGGGAATTAGCATAGCTGACACATCTCTCTCTTAAGAGATAAGCTACCACCATTCTAGATAGCTTGTGTGTTTTGCATTTTACAGTCTTTTGTATTCCAAATAGTCATTAATAGAATATGAGTTTAACTGTATTTCTATGTTTCTTGCAATATCTCTATGTTTCCTTGTTATATCTATTCCTTCATGTCATTCTCAATATAATCCAGATAATATTCTCACACACCTAGTCCAATACCACCCAAATTCTATAACCAAAAAAATGGCTCACACAACACACAAGTGCTAAAAGCTCCTTATTGTTGTGGATAAAACTAATCATATATCAAGGGAATGCTATTAATTGAGTGAAGTGAAAAACAATACAATTCTATCCATAAGGTATGTCTATAATGTTAAGAACCAAATATCAAGATAGCATAGAAAAACCTCCGAATAAGTACTCAACGTCTTGAAAAAGATAGAATTTTAGATAATAAGCCTCTTCGAGGGGGCAACCTCCTTATACACCACATAAATTTACAAATACAAGATGATTCCAAATGAAAATGTCTCCTTGGTATATATAGGAGACTAGGAGGTACAATTACAACTAATGGACCCAACCTGACATAAATAAAATAACATTACTAATGTAATATTCCCCAATTAAGGGGTAGTGTGCCATTATTTAGGGCTTAACACACCCCTCCCCTTGAGACAAGTGTTTTCCAAAACACTTGAGTAATTCTAGCTGCTTCTGTATAAATGACTCATCTTCCCAAGTGGAATCTTTAGTAGGAAGTTTCCTCCACTTAATGAGATACTCTGAAATGTATCTATTCCTCAACTGGCGAATTCTTGTGTCAGTGATGGCTTTAGGCTCCAATATGATTTTTCCTTCCTCGTCAAGTTCTAGAAATATAGTTTGAACTGGGATCTTGTCACCTATAACCTTCTTTAAGAATGAAACATGGAAAACTGGGTGTACTCGTGAGGATGCAGGCAACTCCAATTTGTATTCCATAATACCAATATTTTGCAACACCTTATAAGGACCATAGTACTTTGGTAATAATTTATTATCCTTCTTGGCTTTCTTGAGGGACATATGTTTGTATGGTTGTAGTCTTAAAAACACCCAATCCCCTACTTCAAAACTTATTTCACTACGATGTTGATCTACTTGTTGTTTTATGTGATTCTGTGCCATGGTCATGTTGTCCTTTAAGATTCAGAGAACTTGTTGTTGATGCTCAATGTGATCTTCCACTACTTGAACCTTAGATTTTTATTTTATACAATAAGTGATGGAAGGAGGGTGGTATCCGCAGAGTGCCATAAATGGTGTCATTTTTATTGCAATATGAAAGGAAGTCTTATACCACCATTCTTCCAAGGGTAACCATTTGAACCATTGTGTTTGTTTATCAGAGACAAAGCAACGAAGGTAGCCTTCCAGACATTTGTTCACTATCTCAGTTTGTCCATCAGATTGAGGATAATAGGATGAGCTATGAGCAAATTGAGTACCCAAGCAAGAAAATAATTATGTCCAAAAATGTCCAGTGAAGATATGATCTCTGTCACTTACAATAATCTTTGGGATTCCATGTAGCTTTTGAATTGTCTCTATGAATGCAGTGGAAACTGTACTGGCTTTGAAGGGATGAGAGAGTGCACAAAAGTGCACGTACTTGGTTAGTCTATCAACAATCACCATGATGACACTCTTTCCTTCAGACTTTGGTAACCTTGTGATGAACTCCATGGAAACCTCCTTCTAGCGCTGACTTGGGATGGCTAATGGTTGTAAAAGACTTGGGGTCTTAATTGTTTCCACCTTATTTTTTGGCAAACCAAACATTTTTCTATAAACCTTTGAACATTAGTTTTAAGGCCATCCCAAAAATATTCCTTCTTGACCCTATGGTAGGTTTTCAAAAATCTCGAGTTCCCTCCTACCGGAGAGGTGTGCAATTCCAATAGTACCTTTTGTTTGAGTTGGGAGTTCTTACATAAATATAAGTGATATTTGTACCATAGTGAATATTTTTCCATGTAAATGTATATGATACATTAGAATCCTGTTGCAACCTTTGAATGCGAGTCCACACTGTTGTGGTGGGAAATCTCCCTACAGACTAGCAAATAGGGTTATATTATGCATGCAGATATGACCAAAAGAAACCTACTTTATACCTTCATCCCCAGACCTAATCCCCATTTCTTTTCAGTAAATACATGGTTAGACCAACATACCTTGTTCCGGATGTTCGATGTTGATCCTTCTTCATGCTTGATCGCTTGTTAGCATCTTTGCTCCCAAGGATGACCTGCATACAAAACAAGCAACAAACTACACATGCATTTTACCTACAGACTAATGGGTTAGNTTTCTTTATTATTAACTTTAATGAATCAACTTACAATGTTGAGACCGGCCACTGCTCCGCGAATCCTGATCTTGGGCTCCTCTTCAAATGTCCTCCAACTTCTTTGCTTTGTATCTCTCTTTGCAAAAGGATGGCTAAAGGGTTGGGACAATGGGAATGTGAAATTGGGCAGAGTTTCTTTACTCTTATTCTCCTTCTCCAAATAGGACCCCTAACCCTTCTTTTATAGGCTAGAAGAAGCTAGGTATTTGGGCAAACCCTTGGCCATGCATGGTCGGAAGGTTCAGTTAACTCACTCAAAGCTGTGTGTTCCATCGACAACTTTCCTTTTTTTGTGCTTCTGAAGGTCCACGCGAGCTGTAGTGGGCCATCTAGCATGGACACTGTAGATCCACGTGGGTTGTAGTGCGTCAGCTAGCGTGGACTTTTAAAAATGGAGTTTTTTAGAAGATTTGTTCAATAGTAGCTTGGAAAAGAAGGGCTATGAGATAGTCTGATGCCAGGTAAGCATGTATGGTGAAAATTAGGGTTATAACATATGCCCCCTAATGTGTGAGGTCATAAGAGCATCTGATGGCTAAAATACATTACCAATCTTTACTGATGTGCCGAACAAGTGAGCCTAGGGACCAGGAACTAGGAGGCGTCATCTGAAAAATAACAAATGTCTCACCGAGGCGGGAGTACCCAGGCTCAAGATAAAATGGAATCATGGATACCAATCAAATACACTGTAGATCCATGTCAAATAACTATATAAAGTGTAGCCACGAACAATACACAATGGAGCTACATCTCAAAATCAAAAAGATATACATATAGAGTATCCATCTTCTAAAGGCTGATACGGCCTGATGGCTGGAGACAAGATCTTCAGAGCTCGAGCAACAACTTCAAAATCTTCAAAACTCAAGGTAGGAGTGTAATATGAGTGTACGACTTCACTACCCAGAGGTCTTCGATGGCTCATCGGTCATGGACTAGATAATCTTGATGATCAGACTAAAGGCTTCATTGATTTCAAACAAGGACTTGATTGGACATTCAGAATGATCGGGTATGAGGGCAAGAGACAAATTGTAGAGGGGTTGACTCAGGCTTGGTAAAAACTTCCCTTGGACAACAACACGAAAAATGATGAGACTTAGGTAGCATGGCATTAATCATAAGTTTACGAAGCATGAGGCAACACAAACTCTCCATATGTTTGGAAGAATAACCAAATGAGGGAGGACACAACTCTATGTAGAGAGAACATCTTCCTAAGGTCGTATTACATCCCATAGTTTGACGAACAAATGGACAAATGTGCTTTATCCAAGGGTGACTCATTATGCTGCCAATAAAGAAAATACTCTTCCCTTCCTCTTTTTGGGGTATATTTGATTTTTTTTTGTCTTTTTCAATAATTTTGGAAAGAAGAATAAAGGAATGTTACGTTAAAATGGAGGAACGAGTGTTACAAACATACAAGTTCAAGGCGCAAGGACAAGACTAATGTTCAGAATAATGATACTCTAGAAAAATCCTCTGGGGGCCAAGGGTGTTAAGACACAGAAGCAAAGTGCTACAAGACTGACGTATAAGGTATGCAAACGTGGTTAGAAAAACACACAATGGTAACGTCCTTAGATGTAAGTTTAATGAGCCCAGAGAAGGTAAGCTCAGTGGTTTTTCATATTTAGAGAGTCTGAAAAAACATAAAAGGAGACTCCATTGGGGTACCTTTTTTCAAGATAGTCTAGTGAGTTCGAAAAAGGGGTAAAAAAGCACCGACAAGACGTCTATTCAAAACCATTTTAACGAGTGTGATAAGGACAAGATCACTCAACCATTTTTTCATTTTTAAGGAGTCTGGAAAAATCTTAACTATGGACTCCGTTACGAATGTTCTTCTGGACCATTTTAATGAGTGTGAGAGAATAAGGTCACTCGATGATCTTTTCAATTTTAGGGAGTCTAAAAAGAGCTTATATATGGACTCCGTGGGGATTCCTTTTTCGTAAGTTTAGTCCCTCACGCCCAAAAAAGGGATAAAATTATACCTAAGAGTACTCTTCTAAAGAAATGAAGTTCCATAGAGTATACCTTTGTTCGTACAGTTGACCATCTGGACCAAAAAATGGGTAAACTACCGCGGGACAGATGTGACTTCAAATTTCAGTTTAACGAGCGTGAAGGGCCACAAGATCGCTCGGCAATCTTTTCATGTCTAGAGGGTCTGAAAAGGGCTTAAAAGAAGACCCGTAGAGTTTACTTTTCTCAGTTAATTTGGATGAGATCAAAAACCATAAATGCAGTCTCACCGGATGTGGCTTTTGGATCTCAAAGCGAGCTTGAAAAAATAACAAAGTTAGCTCATGATCTACTCTTTGTGGGTTGATGCCTGGCATCTCCTTGGGGGAGTAGTATGCTCCGACGAAAATGTTTCCTATGACACTAGGGGTTCTGGAGATATTGATAGGTATCATTTCAGCAATAGTTTCCATATTACCCTCAGCATAAACCTTCTGTGTAGCTAAGGGATTAATAGGACAAAACCTATATCCCATCATAGTCAAGGTGAATTCTCCGGCTTCGATTCTGCTTAACTCTAGGAGGAAGTATGATCGGTGATGAATATCTTCCCAGGGTTTGTCCGGACTAGTCATTGCCTCAATTATAGCTTCATCAGAGGGCAAGACTAAGTCTAATGAATCGGTGTGAGCGAGAGAACCCTGAGCCCAAATAGGCTCTATAAGTGGATCGAACTCTTGTGCAAGAGTTGGATCAGTGTTGGCTGAATCTTGCTGGACTAAAGAGTACACTACTTCAACTGCGAACAAGGGCATGGACATGCATGGCTACCTTGTCCCATCCATTGTGGTCGATGGGGAAGGAAGTATCCACGGATCATCGAAGTAAGTCATGTGGAATGATGAAAATTGAAAAATATCAACCTTATGGTGATTGGATATAAACTTGATATCACCTTGAGGGGGCGGGTAATCGAAGGTACCCATATAATATGGGCACAAAACAACCCCTACATTGACTACACCTGGTTGAGGATTATCAATCATCGGGACCGTGGATGCCCCCAATGAAGGGTCAAGTCTAGAGAAAGACAATTGATTGATGGTCACTATCCGGCCCTCGTGTGGAAACAACAAGACCCCGAAAACTGTAGTAACCACAACTTGCATGGCATAAGTCCAACTCCTTCCTAACAAGAGGTTATAGTCGAGGGGTGCATCGAATACCTTTACCTCGACACACACAGTCTTCCCTCCTAACTGCATGAGGAAAGAAGAAATGATACCATGTTGTCAGAATGAACGATCATCGAAAGTAGTGAGGAGAGTAGGTGACGGAAACAAAATGGGTTGGCCAATGGCCTTCCAACATGCCAACGAAATAACACATGTCGAGGCTCCCTCATCGACCACTGTGCGGAAGGTATTCCGAGTAAAATTTTTTGTGGGATAAGACACTACTATCTGAAATGCTACGTGGTAAGGCAGACAAGGTTTTAGTTCAGTTGTATCCAGCATGATTGTACCCAGATTACAAGTCTCGGTATATCCTAAAGAGGTTAACAAGGCTTTCCTCTAGGAAGGGAAACTTTGGAGGACCTTCAAAGCGAACATCGCACAAGGGGTTTGTGATAAATTTTCCACCACAGAATAGTTCTGGGCGGCCTTTGCATTTGGGTTGTGAAAATATTTTTTGAACGCACCTTTGGGGATGCATGTCATTGTTTTTTCCAACGTATTCTCAATCTGTAGAGGAAGAGATGGGAGTTCGGCTTCTTTTCCCTTCTCAGAAGTGCTTGGTTTACTATAGTCATGCGCTCTAGTCGATATAAAAGCATCACCCTTCACCATATATACATTTGCAGATGTGGGGTTGTTTGAAGACGGAGAGGGTCCTTGGCTGCCCCCTTCCGTGATTGTAGAGGCTTGGGTTAGATTTTTCCCATGTTGAAATGGATTGGTTAACACAGCAGGTTGTTGCTGCGTCACAAACTTTTGGGCTTCTGCAAGCCGAGGGCATAGATGGGTCGGGTGGTCTTCCATGCATAAGTTGCATGGATACCTCACCTTTTGTTTCTCAGTGTTGTCCCCGCCAGCATTATCGATAGATTTCTTATCCCCCTTACCTTCTTTCATTGTTTTCTCTTTCCTTCAGGCTGCTGAGTGGCCTTTGGATTAGTCGATTGCATAGTGTGTACATTCGGCATTTTGGTAGGGGGAGCATCCAAAGTAGTAGTTTGGCTAGCTGTTGTGTGTTGTATAGACAATTGCTACAAATGCTTCGTCAATTTCTCAGTGGGATTTCTTTGTGTTGAACCAACAACACCGTCGACATGTGATCCAACTCTCTGTCTAGTGTTATCAAGTATTGAGCATGGTGCATCTGGCAATATCTCTTATAATAAACTGGACTAAGAATAGATTAGCTCAAGTTGTTGAGCTCTCATGATGGCGTCTTCTTCAGAAAAAACTCTCGACGTCACGGTGTCTTTGGACAACTGTGGGACCAAAGACTTAAGGAACCACTTGAGCAGGAATGTTGGTGGGACTGGTACCTTAAGTAAACTCTTTCGGCATCTCCATTCTCGGATGTGTTCAGAGATATGGTCCGCTTTTGTTTGTGAGAAATTGGCCAGCAATTTGGTGCCAGCGTCGTATCTCACAAGTAACTAGAAATGGTTTAGGAAATCCATCGCCAGCTCACCGAAGGAAGAGTATCTTGAGTGATCAAGCTCAATGTACCATTTTGTGGCACTCCCAATGAGATTACGTTGAAACAATCGCAACTGTACAGAGTCATCTTTCAACGAGTTAGATGAGCACCAAAGATGGAATGTAGTCACATGATCTCCTGGATCTTCGTTAGGATTGGCTTCGAACTTTGGGATGTCCGAAGGCAACTTCATCAGCATAGAAGGCCAATGCAGATCATGATAGATAGGGTCATTCAACAACCTTGTCAAGTCTGGAAAATGCAAGGTTTCTAGGAAGGGTAGTTTGGGTTGTTGGTGATAACCTGGGAAAAAGGGGCCTGGAGTTTGACTGGCACCAGGTTGCCAGGAAAAGTTTGGCTGTTGGCCTAGGTTTTGGTAAAAACCATGGCCATGGCCAGCATATGGATTTTGCATGTGAGGAGACATCATCGACTGATTTCCAAAATAGGACATAGATGGTTGGGCATGCATTATATTCAAAGGACTTTGGGAAGGATTGCCCCATGTCGGTCCTGTGGGGATAGGCATAGTGCTTTGTCCAGGGTTCCATTGATTGTGAAAAGAATTACCCCAGATAGACATTCTTGACAAGGGAATGGATCCCTGCCAAGAATTCCAAGGCCCTGATGCAGAAGAAGTTCTTAGGTGTGCCCCCTATGCAGGAATAGTACCCTGCATAGGAATAGGTTGTTTGAAACCGGGGTTGCCCCCAGTTGTGAAAGTAGCTAAGGAGAAGGCGTTGTTACCAAACACATCGAACAAAGAAAACGGTGTCGAACCTACTGGCATATTATGCGAAGGTGGTCCTTGACTCCTTGCTCCAAATAAACTATGGTGTGCAGGTGGCCCGACGGATTGTTGATGCAAGCCACCAAGTGAAGGGGACGAAGGAGGTATATGACCTCCCCCATAAGGGAAAGTGTTAAAAGGAGTAGGAGTGCCCCCCATGTGTCCTTGCAGAGGAGCGTTAGAGCTCCCTACCCCCAGACCTGAAGTCTGTGAAGTGGAGTAGGAAAGTACAGGACTTGTACTTGAACTAGGCATCCCATATGAGAACGGAGGGTCTGTCGCACTTGGTGTAAAAGGGGTTGTGGCCGCTACCAGAGACGGGATTGGACCACTGTGCGATGTAGAGGCATTCAATACCATGGTGGCTTGAATCAGTGATGGTGGGTTAGGAGGTGGAAACTCTCCTGTGGTAACAACCGTAGTGGGAATTGAAGAATTCCCAGAAGGAGTAACAACATTTGTTTCCATTGCTATGTGCGACACTATATGGCACTCGTAAGGATGAATCAGTACGATGGTGGGTGCTGAAAGATCAGTGGTGGAAGTTTCAACTAGACCAAAAGCTTGTGCTCCAAGTTCTAAAATGGTCGATTCCTCTTGATGTTGGTCGGGCACAATTTCTTGTGACCCGATCACTTCAAAAGACCCTTGTTGGTCTAGATTTCGCCTTAGTGGTAACGGGGGTGGCTCCAGTGTAACCGGCGGCAGGCCAAGAATCCTTCGTGACCGACGAAGCTCGTGATCCTCCATTGTATGAAAAGATCAAAGACACGCTAGGTTAGTCTAACTATTCAAAAACAACACGCACTAAAAAATTCCCTATAAGATAAGACAGACAAACACTAAATTTATTGGAAGAACAGTTACAACAACCAACACTAGAGCAACTTACCAATGCAAGTGCAACTCAAAAATGAAAGCACCCTCCGGGTATACTCTACAAAGCGTGGCCTGATGTTTGTCCTAGGTACCGCGGTATACCCCCTGCAGTCACTTGTGTATGTCCCTAAAAAGGATAGGCAACTAGGTTGCCAGCGCGCGAACAGTCACCAGGAGGGTACAGTCGAAAGTCAGGTAGACCACAATGAGCAGGGTATCGAACCCGAAACATGTGAAGGGTATCAAAAGCAAGTGGTCCGAAAGACAACTGAGGACCTCAAATGGATTCGAGACCCACGAAGCCCTGTGGCAAATGCAATCGATGGAATCCTAAAACAAGCCCTCTATATGTGTTCTCCACTACGATTGGTCCAGCTTTGGAGGGGTTATCTCCGCTACCTTTCCGCACGTGACCTCGTTTTTATCCCCTTTGTTAGAGGGGGGTCCCAGATAAATTTCATGATAATGGACTTGTACACTCCCTAACTCAGACTCCAATGTTTGATTTTAATGGCCTTGAAGAGTTTCCTCTCTAACCTAATCCAAGGTCCTAATCCTGAACTAGTTGGTTAACCCTACAAACATAAAAGTCTAATAAATTTTAGATTTAGCATTAATTTTATGGCTTGTCTTATGTCAAGGGGTGTGAAAGTGAAACTAATGATGTTTGAAAGACGAAAGTAAAAAATGAACAGAAAGATGGAAACAAAAACTTTCACTTAACGCAAATTTTCAACAACTTTTCAAACAAAAATTGTTTTCTAAGATCTTTTGAATCAACAAACTTAAAGAAGGATTTCACTCGACTATGAGCTACTTACGATCTAAGTAAACTATCAAGAACTTAAGATATCAAATAATTTTCCCTGGTTACTAGCGCAAAACAACACTTTTCAACCAAATAAGAAAATGAAAGAGATTTTTTTTTATTTGAATGCTGACAAAGCAAAAAGGAAAAATATCAACAAGTCAAAAACCAAGAAAAAAATTCTAGCCTAATCGCAGATCGCAAAGAGTCACTTCAAGAAATCACACACTAGAAACTTAAAAAAGGACTCTCACACTTGTCTAAAAAACCTAAAGAAAATTTTTAATGACAACTTTTAAATGAAAAAAACAAGCTAAGGCTAAGATCAATCCTAAGCTACTAACTGCTAGGATAATGATTCAAAAACCTGAGAGGTATAACTCTTGTCAAGGGAAAGCATGACTGCCTTACCCTCAACAAAAACTATCCTGCACAAGCACACTACTGACAATTCAACAACAAGAATGTGCAGAGCCAGAGGGCATGTACACGCATATTGGCTTTATACAAGCTATGTGTATCTCTAAAACCATGAAACAAATAAAAACAGATAATCCAAACCAGGAAGAGACCAATGATATTGAGAACCGGGATCTCTTGAAGGCTTAGACACTCTCTTTAACAGAAAAAGAAAACAATGTAAGGAATTTTTTTTAAAAAAAAACCAGTCTGAGATGAGACTGCAAATAACCAAGACTAGAAAGAGTTCCAGAAAACCCCTGAGAATGACTGATTCTGACAGGGAAGAGGATGACTGCCTCAAAAATTTTCTAGAATCTACACACTATTGTTACTTCTTCAACTAGCGTTTACACGTGGGTTGTAAGAAAGTATTGCGTGGGTACATGCGTGCAGACCTTATGCAGGCCGCGTGTACCTCTATGGGTCTCGAAAAAACACAGTAAATAAAATAACAGATATAGTTGATATGGAAGACCAAACTCTCTGTTAGCTCAGACTTTGCAGAAACTTCAAAAAACAGGAAAGAAAACTAGTCTTTTAAAACTACCCAAAAATACTCCCAGGAACCCTAGAGACTTCCCCAGTACAGTCGCCAATTCTGTTATGGTGGGAAATCCCCCTACGGACTAGCAAATAGGGTTAGATTATGCATGCAGATATGACCAAAAGAAACCTACTTTCTACCTTCGTCCCCAGACCTAATCCCCATTTATTTTCAGCAAATACATGGTTAGACCAACATAACTTGTTTTGGATGTTCGATGTCGATCCTTCTTCATGCTTGATCGCTTGTTAGTATCCCTCCTCCCAAGGCTGACCTGCATACAAAACAAGCAACAAACTACACATGCATTTTACCTACAGACTAATGGGTTAGAGATTCAAACATATATTTACTAAACTATGAAGAACTCATATAGTGGGACGGGAAAAGCATTTCTTTATTATTAACTTTAATGAATCAACTTACAATGTCGAGACTGACCACTGCTCTGTGAATCTTGATCCTGGGCTCCTCTTCAAATGTCCTCCAAATTCTTTGCTTTGTATCTCTCTTTGCATAAGGATGGCTAAAGGGTTGGGACAATAGGAATGTGCAATTGGGCAGAGTTTCTTTACTCTTATTCTCCTTCTTCAAATAGGACCCCTAAATCTTCTTTTATAGGCTAGAAGAAGCTAGGTATTTGGGCGAACCCTCGGCCATGCATGGCCGGAAGGTTCAGTTAACTCACCCAAAGCTGTGTGTTATGTCAGAAACTTTTCTTTTTTCGTGCTTCTGAAGGTCCATGCAGGCTATAGTGGGCCAGCTAGCGTGGACACTGTAGATCCACACGGGCTGTAGTGGGTCAGCTAGCATGGACTTTTAAAAATGGAGTTTTTTAGAAGAGTTTCTCAGTAGTGGCTTGGCAAAGAAGGGCTATGAGATGGCATGATGCCAGGTAATAATGTATGGTGCAAATTAGGGTTATAACACACACATTTTCTTCATTCTTCCATTCATCCCTTGCTTTTATTATCCAATCAGGTTGGATGATCGAGATAGCACAGATAAAGGCCTCAACATCTTCATCCTTTCTTGAGAGTGCATCTACCACAACATTTTGCTTCCCTTTTTTATAGATGATTTCAAAATCATAACCCAATATCTTGGTCACCCATTTTTTTTATTCTTCTGAAGATAGTCTTTGTTCCAAGAAGTATTTAAGACTATCATGATCTGTTTTGACCTTGAAGTGCCTACCTATTCGATAAGGGCGCCATTTATTGAATGTATGTATTATTTCCATCATTTCCTTCTCATAAATGGGTTTGTGTAAGTCCTTTCCCTTGAGTGGCCAACTTTCAAAGCCAATGGCCTTCCTTCTTGCATTAGGATAGCACCAACGTCATTTCCCGAGGCATCACATTCCACAATAAAGGTTTTTGTGAAGTCTGGTGTGGTCAAGACATGAGATTTTCACATCACCTCTTTAATTTGTTCAAAAGATTTAGTTGCCTCTGGATTCCATAAAAATGAATCCTTCTTAGTTAGTCTCATTAAAGGTCCTGCTATTCTCCCATAGTTCCAAACAAACTTGCGGTAGTAACCTGTCAAACCCAAAAATCCTCTAAGATTCTTCAATGTTTTGGGAATCGGCCAATCCATCATGGCCTTAATATTGTTAGGGTTTACCTTGAACCTTCATGAGATACAATATGACCCCAATAATCTACCTCCTTCATCCCAAAGAAACATTTGGACAGTTTGGCATATAGTTGTTGCTCCTCTAGTAGTTTTAGCACCATGTCAACATGTCGCACTTGATCATCCCAAGACTTGCTATAGATTAGTATATCATCAAAAAATACTAACACAAATTTTTTAAGGAAGGGCTTGAACATGGAATTCATCAACCCTTGGAATGTGGAAGGTGAATTTGTAAAGCCAAAAGGCATGACCAAAAATTCATAATGGCCTTCATGAGTTCAGAATGTTGTTTTTGGGATATCTTCTTCCTTCATTCTAATATGATGATACCTTGAACATAGATCCAACTTTGTGAAATATATTGCTCCATGTAGTTCATCTAACAATTCATCAATGATAAGAATGGGAAACTTATCTTTAATAGTGATCTTGTTGAGCTCTCTATAATCTGGACACATACACCATGAGCCATCTTTCTTGAATACCATTACCACTGGTGCAGTGTAAGAACTTTGGCTAGGTCTAATATTGCCAACCTCTAAAATTTCTTCAACCATACGCTCAATTTCACTCTTCTAGGCATAAGGGTATTTGTACGGCCTAATGTTAGGAGGAACACTCCCAAGATTTAGGTGGATATCATGATCATGATTTCGAGTGGGTGGAATACCTTTGGGAATATCTTCAAATAATTTGGAATGCTTATCAATGACCCCTTGGAGATCTAGGGTAATAGATGGCTTAGATGTTTGAACATCTAGTGAGCATAGTTGTGCAATTACACCTTGATGCCCCTTTTTCAATAATTTTGTCATGCCATTAGAGATTATCACCTTACTAGGTTTCCCTGTGATACCTCTTAACTCAATTTCTTTTCTTTCCAATGAAAATTTCATGAAAAGTTCTTGAAAATTAAAATCCATTGTTCATAATGATTGTAACCATTGGATTCCTAGTATGACATCAGCACCACCCATGTGTATAGCAATTATTGGACTATTAATTACATATTCCCCCATATTAAGGTTGATCTTATTACATTTTTCTGAGCAATTGATAGTTCCTCCATCTGCAATCATTACTTGAAACTATGGTGTTGGATATACAAAGAAATTGAGAGCTTTGACTAATTTATAGTGAATGAAATTATGAGTACTACCGGAATCAATTAGGAATATTACCTTTTTCTTTTTGACATGTCCTTCGATCTTGAGGGTTTGAGAAGTGCTAATTCCAGCCAATGCATTACACGATATCATGGGATTCAAATCTTCAGAAGAAATAGCTTCTACGTTTTCATTTTGAGATGGTTCTTGTTCTAGTTCTTGTTCTTCTTCCTCTTCACAATCTATGTAGAATAATTTATTCTCACCACAGTTATGTCCCTTACTATACTTGTTGTCACAATTAAAGCATAAACCTGTTTCTTTTCTTTCCTCCAATTGTTGAGGTGTCAACCTTGTAGGTTGAGGTGTTTTAGAAGAAGGAACATTATTCTCTCGATAGATATTAGGAGTGGTCCTTCTAGTAGCCATAGCCATATTTTTACTTTCAACATTTCTTGCCACCCTAAATGCATTCTCCAATGATTTGGGTTCCCAAAGGCGAGCCTCGTGTTGAATGCTATCCCTTAAAGTTTCTATGAATACATCAATCAAGTGCTCATATGGAATATCTATTACCTTTATATTCAATCTTTGGAAGTTTTCAATGTGCTCTATAATTGAGCCATTTTGCTTGAGATTTATCAATTGGCTAAAGAAGGTATTGCTCCTTGTATTCTCATAGTATGCTATCATTTCTTCCGTGAAAATTGTCCAAGTGACGAGTGATTTGCGAGAACAAATCCATAGATACCACGAAATTGATTGGGTTCTAAATATAAAGAAGCAATTCATACCTTTTGTGTATGTGGAACATTATGTATATCAAAGAATTGTTCCATATGAAGTATCCATGTGATTGGGTCCTTTCCATCAAACTTCCTCATATCGATCTTAGGAAAGTGGTTCGTCTTCAACCCAAGGTTATAGTTTCTCCATTCTTGATTCATCTTCCTTGTGTCCTCATCATGAATTTCATGGGATACATTTTCACTTTCAGGTGTCCTATCTATTAGGAAATTTTTCAATCCTTCCATGATCTCCCTTTTTAAACCATCCATCTTAGTATCCATTATTTCCTCCAACTTAGCTTCCGTTGAATCCATCATCCCTTGTAGTTCATCATTTGATATTGTCTTCTTTTGTAAATCATTTATGTCCCTATGCATTTCTTCACCTTCATCAAGAGTCCAAGTAGGATTGTCTGGAGGCTTATTTGGTGTAGAAGTTCCCTTTTTTGGTGGCATGTTGGCCAAATATCACTTTAAACCTTGATTTTGAGGTGGTTCTGCTAGACAATCTTTCTTTTGTTGTATCTCCAAAATTTCGGCCCTTCTGGGTATGAAAATTTATTTTTTATAGTTTTCTGATATTTCTTCTCTACAATGCCACATGTCTAATCAAAATTGGACGTGCCAAGTGGAATTTATGGTAACTTCCCCGCAACTTGCTTATTTTTGGTCTTTCTAGGAGATATCACTTGTATAGAGTGCCCCACACAAAATAATTGATATACAATTATGAAAATTGTACCAGAAATATTAAAGCATGTCCACTATCCAATGCAATAGGTCTCACTCAATTTGGATACATGAGCAAGAATTTATGATTGTTTTACCAGGAACACTTTCTTGAGACTAGTCAATAGGACTAGTCAGATACCCCATATTCCATAGGGTGCATCTACAAATGTAAGATGAACCAGAAGCTAAATGTTTTATCACAAATATCTTAATCATTTCTGTGAATATCCTCCGTATTTCAGATTCTGAAAATTTACAAAAAAAAATTCATTGAGAAAATTCCGCGATGACTATATTCAGGATGATTCTAGAACCCTATATTACACAGGATGTATTGCTGAAATTATATGGCATCAGGAGCTGAAATTTGAACCCAATGTACCTTGATATTTCTACTAAATATCCTCCAAGGGGTTCCTTCTGAAACGTTGTAGAAAATAAATTATAGTGAAAATTCCAAGGTGTCTCAGATGTAGCAGCGAAACCCCAAGACCTTGAGCTTTGATACCAAATGTTAAGAACCAAATATCAATATAGCATAGAAAAACCTCAGAATAAGTACTCAACGCCTTGAAAAGGATATAATTTTAGATAATAAGCCTCTTCGAGGGGGAAACCTCCTTATACACCACATAAATTTCCAAATACAAGATGATTCCAAATGAAAATGTCTCCTTGGTATATATAGGAGACTAAGAGGTACAATTACAACTAATGGATCCAAGACGACATAGATAAAATAACATTACTAATGTAATATTCCCCAATTAAGGGGTAATGTGCCACTATTTAGGGCTTAACATATAATTTTTTAAATTAAATAGCAGTTAGTTACGATAAGAGCTACCTAGTATTTGTGCTTGATAGGAGGTGAGGTACTTGAATTATCCTTACACCAAATATCCTTGCTCCAATCCATGCTTGTAGACTTGATTGTTAGAGACAAAAATAAACATGAAATAACTACCCTAAATAATGATCGGGTAAGTTACTTCCTTCACCAAAAACTAAAGAGAAAGATCAATAATTGAATTCTAACACAGAGTTTGGGGGAGGGAAAGAAGAGAGATATCCATTTAATTATGTAATGAAATAATAGTAAAAAAATTATACTTGATTTGTTGTTCCAATTCATAGTTTTCAGTAGTTTAGTGTTCCATTTTTTCAGTAGCAAGAGTTCAGTTCTAGTTTTCAATTCTAGCAATTTAGTTTCAAGGATCAAAGGTTCTATACATTTAGTTCCAGAATTTCACTGAGAAGACTTCAGTGTTTCCACCATCAAATTCCAACCATACAAGTTTCCTCTATTATTGTAGTCAAACAAAGATCAAAACTTAGTTTAGTATGTTATAGAATTCAAGTATCGTGCATTGCAAGAGACCAAAGCCTTATTCTAATTTAGCAACAACTTCAACATTGATTGTTTTCCACCTTTCTCAAAGTTTCCAAATTTTCCAGTGGTTACCAAAATTCCTGTAACAAGCACTTCGAGGTTTTCTTCACAATATGAGTTTTTTTTTTTACGGTAATATGTTCCAAATTCAGTGTCCAAGGTGCCAAATAAGTTCAAAGACTCTTGTTCCAACCATCTAGATCAATTTTCTACAACAAAACAAGTGTCTTGTTCCAAATCATCATGTTCCATATTCTTGATTTAGCATCAACCATCAAATATTTTTTTTATTTTAAGCAGTAGAAGAACTTTCAGATCTTTCTAGCATGACTTTGTAACTCAATATTCAAGTTCTAAAATATTCATGTACTCTCGCTCAAGTTTATATTATGTCAATGTCTAGTAGTGTCAATCCAGTCCAAGCACATGTAACTGAGGTAAAAACATGTTTTTTTTTCAATCTATTTTGTTTGTCAGAAATATGGGGAACATACAATACAACTGTAATAAGCTCTTCAATTATCCATGCCTTACCATATTTCCTCTTCCACTTACCTTGCTAAATCATATACCCAAAACCCATACTCCATATTCCAATTTCTAAATCGCACTTCCATCACTTCCTAACATCATAAGCTTGTACTTGACAATTAATTATTACCTTATGGCCCATTACCTCTCCTTTAGTATCCTCTCACCTCTACTCGAAATAATTTGCTGATATCGTGGGTAATCATGATCGATGGTGGCTCAAAAATCGGCTCCCCTTTCGTTATTCTCTCCACAATTATTTTGAATCCTCACATGATTCAGAATACGTCTCACGAATTACCACATTACCGTATTTCCATCACCATTCTTCTTCTTGTATATTATGTACCCAAATCCCTGACTCACAATATCGATAGCCGAGAACAAAGTGTCAACAAATCCTACACACTACAAGTATCAAATTATGGGTAAGAAGGGTGTCATCCAACAGGAACCCACTAACATCAATTTTTTAGAGGCGTACCTAGAACGAATCTTTCAAAAGGTCGGGTGGTTTTCATTCTTTGTAAAATTCCAAGGGTATACCAACAAGGGTACAAGAGCATTCATAGAGGGTTACTGGCACCTTTCATAACCACATTTTTTCATATATTTATTCTTTGATTCCATGACATTCTGTGATATGTTTAAAAATAACATTTTCTTAGTGTGATTTTTTTAGCACAAATAAATTAATTCTTTGAAAACTAACTAATTTTTGTATAGTTTGTTTTTTTGAATGGACATGTTAGTTGTAAAAAACACCAAAAGAAAAAATAAATATTCCATGAAGATTCTTTAAAAATTCAAAATTTTCGTGTGTTTTTTGGAATTTTAGGAAATATTCCCCTAGATTCCCTTAAACCGATTATTTAACTTGTAAACTACCTATCTTACTCACAACAGTGTTCATAGCACTAACAACACCAAATTGAACACAATGCACCATTGTTTTATTATCATTCTAATAGATCCTTACAAGTTGGTATATGATGAGTATAAAGACTTTGATGAGTACATTATATAAAATCATATTAAATAATTCATGCTTAGAGTTGCATAGAGAATGCCAAGAAAAGTGGGTGTGCAAGATGAGATTCAACGTTA
This sequence comes from Picea mariana, assembly GCA_032191745.1. Taxonomy (NCBI): domain Eukaryota; kingdom Viridiplantae; phylum Streptophyta; class Pinopsida; order Pinales; family Pinaceae; genus Picea; species Picea mariana. Next base: position 20,317 of record JASDQU010438874.1, on the reverse strand, counting down.
GAGTTGTGTACATGTATTCAATGCACATGTGAAAATGTCTACATAGATAGATGTGTGTGAAGRAAGATAAATCATTGATCATGCAAAAGAYGCTATGAGGTTAAGCATAAGAAKTCAAAGAAGATGAGCACATGGTAGTGAAGTGGGAAAAAATGAGTGAAGGTGAATTGTTGCAACCAAGTGGTTGAGGTCGTTTGAAGGTCAAGAGTGAAATACTATAAGGAYATAATTAAGCAACAATAAGGAATTGGGGTTGGCCTTGGGAGAAATAAGTTTGGATTTGAATGATGTATATATATATATATATAGAGAGAGAGAGAGAGAGAGAGAATAAATTCAAAAGGAGAAGAATATGAAAATGAATTAAAAGGAGATGTCATAGTCAATTTACTTAGATTCTTGAAAATTAAAAGGGGAGTCCACATTGAAGTTTACTACCGAGATGGAAGTCTAAAGGAAAAATAATAGAGTGATTGGGTAAGTGAGATGGAAAAGTACTTTGAGTGTCATAAGGTCGAAGAGTTGAACAACATGAAGTTTTGTTATAGCAAGATTTGTCTCACCCCATGCAACTTGCTCAGAAGGCTTTTTCCATTTCCCTATGCAGACTTGAAGTCCCCTTTTGCAATTCCCATAGCTAAAAATTGTATTTTTTCACATATACACACCCTAACAGCTATACAACATGTGTATACACATGTTGCACCATTACACCCCGCGTACATCAGGTTTTGTGCTCAAAATTAAAAAATGGTGTCAGGTTTCCATGTCACGTCACGGGATCCATGATCCTTGACCTTCCATATACTTGAAACCCTCCGACTCAACCCTTCAGTTCCATTTGAAGGCTATAAATGGGCCATATCTAAGCTACGGAGAAGGGGAGAAGAATTCAACTTTGAGAGAAAAGTTTCTCTGGAGAAATTATTCACTTCATATTGAGTCTGCATCCTTTTGTCCTTTTAAGTCTGAACACATTGTTCAGCCCCCAAGCTCTTCCCTATTTGATGGAAAACCTCATTGTCTCTCTTATATGATCTTGCCTTTGGTGGAGGATTGAAGTGGTGGAGGCCCTGCTAGAAGGGACTTAGTTTCTCGGTTCCGAACGTGCCGACATGGAAGTTTATCATTCATACACTTCTGTTGATTACATTTTAATAGAAATACTCTTTTCTCGTCCAATTAATGTCCTGCAAATATTTGAATTGTTATTCCATGGGCATATTTGTTATCAATATTGATGGATTATGCTATTATATGTGCTAACTTTATATATTATCACCACATGTTTGCGTATCTTGTTTGTTGAGGACAAGTTGTAGGTGTATTGCTTTAGGTCAAGTGCTCAACAATGGACTTCATCGAACGTTTGGACGAGGTAGGATCTTTATCTTGTCTCGTTATCATGTTTTTTTATATAGCATACTTGAGATTAGAGTTGATTTTTGCAGTCATTTTGGTCTATTGTGGTTTACCCCGTGCCATAGAGTGATTTTCCTCGTAACAAAATTAGCAACCATACTAGGGATATAATCTTGTTTTTTGGGTTTGGAGTGTTTTTCTCCTTTGATTTCTCTCAATTATCTTGAGTTTCTTGTCGTCTGATTGCTTGACAACCTCTTTTCATTTTGAGTCTAAGTTTCTTGGCCTTATCTTTAACCTGGAAGTGTTTTAATACATATACACAAGTTTTCCCTTGATAGATGTGTACATATGCAGGATGTCGTTCTATAGGGAGCGTACATGTGCAATTTTCTCATGAACAATCGCGTACATCATCATTTTTTGCTTGATTGCTAAGTTTGATGTTTGTTGGGTAAGTGTTGATGGTTTTTGAGTCTTCTTAGGTCTCTGTCATAATTGTTAAGTGCCTTCAGAGTGATAGGAAACCTTTCTTTGGTTGAATTTTCGGGAGGTTTTTATTTCTCATCATCCTTTTCATTGGTTGTCCTTGCATCTTGGTCTAGGTGTTGCTTCTTGATATCCTACTTGGTTGTACTTTTTTCTTACAGTAGGATTTATATATCAAGCTATTGCTCAGTCCTTGCATTTTCATTCTTTTATATTGAAAATACAAAAAAATATACATTTTGCATGGTTGGAATTTGATCTTTTGGGTTTTTATCGTTGATCTTAGTACATGTATGGAAATATTGCATCTTATTTGAAATTGCATAATTGAATTGAAAGTTGGATTTTGAAAAGCTTACCATTTATTGAGAATTGATGTTAGGAATTTGCATTATATTCATACTCATTTCTTTTACTTTCTGAGTCATAACATCATCAGTTTCACGACCGCACCTTTTGAGTAAGCAAAGCCACTACAAGTAACACTGATAAATTTAAAATTGATTAGAAACGATTTTATTTTTCAGGGTGCACAAACTAGCTTAAGATTTAGAGCCCTGAAATAGAATTTTGTGAGTAAATTTCTTCAAGGCTATTAAACTCAACATATGTGTCTGACTAAGGGAGTGGTGAAATCCATTGTATAATTGGTGACATCAAGAGGCTCCACTCACACTAGTGTTAAGCACGAGGTCGTGCAAAGTTGGTTGAAGAGATATCCCTCCAATACATTCTTAGTGTCATATATATTTTTGGGGATCTATTCGTATATGGGGGTATTTCTAGTACCTTTACCTTTGTGAGAGACGGTGCTTTCGTGATTTTGTTCTTTATTACCCTTCCCATATGGTGGACCTGAATTACGACTATTCTCTTATGCATTGGTTATATTGTGCAGGCTTAATTTCTTGACATAGGTAGCCACATAAGTTACTTGCAGGGGTTATTCTATAGGTACCCTGAGTCAGATAAGGGTTGGAAAACACACAACCTTTATGGAGGATTACCTATCCAGGGGGATCTGACCAACTACTCTTTTAAGCCCACGAGGGCCCTTTATAACTGATTTTGATACCTCCGATCTTTTGAAGGGAGTCTCAGGCCCCTCTTGGGAGAGGCATACATACTCTAGTGAGGGAGGCCCCTTTTCAACCACTATATCCAGTTTGTGTTTATAGTGGCCTTTTTTTGTTTACTTTGGTGTGCTCTTTGGTTATTAGTTGGCCTTAGGATTTTGTATTGCATTGTGAGTTTTCATTTCTAGGGTTAGTGGAGCCCACGTGACTCCCTCAGTTAGAGTTACTCAACCCATGGTATTTTCTCATTCCATGGGGATGAATCATTTTGTATTTTCAAGTGGTATGTCAAATCATGATACTCAGTCAATACCTTGGGCCTCTAATATTTTTTCTCATCGTATGTAAGAAATTTCTTCTCACTTTCCATCATTTGTCTCATCACCTTATGTGAATCCTAGTTTTGGGTCTAGGGGCACGATGCCTCCTTATTCTCCATTTTCGTTTGGTGGGAGTCATATCCCTCAACCAAATCTTATGGTAGGAGGTTGGAATCTTCCTTCCTATGGATCCAATCCTAGCTTCACCTTTCCAGGAGAAGGTGCTCAAATGGGAAGTCATTCTACTTATTACATCTCATCCATCTATCCTTCTTCCGCTATGCCAGTTCCTACAAACACTTTTCCCATGGAGGACCTCCATCTATCCTATGGTGTTTCATTCAGGGGGAGTCATTTTTATAGTATGGTAAACCCCCTTCATGAAGTTCCTTCATCCGAGGGAAACATATATCCTCACATGAGTAACCCTTGTCATGTCTCTTTCTCTTCACAAGCAGCTTCCTCGGTGACAATTCCTTTATGACCATTTATGAACCAATATGGAGGAGGATACTTTCTTTCCAGACAGGGCCATGGCGTATACCAGAACACTTCCTGGGCTGCAATTTCTCAAAACTAGTCTTTCCTAGAACCTTGGTCTCAAATGCCGCAACCAACCACTGAGTCATACTAGAATTACATCACCAACCTGTGCTAGTCATGTTGGAGATTCATCAAAAACCTCTGCAAGTCATGTTGAAGATCAACTACTAGCCTCTGCAAGTCATGTTGGGAGAATGTCAGCAGCCACTGCAAGTCATGCTGGGGGCATTTATACGATTTAAAATCCTAGACGTATAAGACATAAGCCCAAGTTCCTTTGTAGGCTTTGCAAAGGAGATCACCTTACTCATTTGTGCCCTATTGTTGTTGTGGTACAAGAAGCGTGGCCCTTTCCTAGGGGCCCTTCAGGTTTTGAGTCATCTTTGCTTTCCCAACATTCTAGTCCTTATTTGGTTGATACAACGGTCATTCCGATGCAATCTTCGACCGACGCCACTCCTATTTTTGGGGGTGATGCATCTCCTGACCTTGTTGTCTCATGTCATGTTCAACCAGCGGTCATGTCGAGGAAATCTTCGATCGAAACCATTCCTTTTTGTGGGGGTGATGCATCTCTTGACCTTGTTGTCTCGCATCCTTTTCAACCAATGGTTGAAGAAGTGGTTATGACGATGAAATCTTAGGTCGATGCCACTCTTCTCTTAGAGAGTGAAAAGTATAAGGAAGTGACATTGTCGATGCAATCTTCAGTCAATCCTACTCTTCTTTTGGGGGGTGATGTGTCTTTTGACCATGTCCTTAGCATTTCTAATTCTGTACCTTATGAACAAGGGAGAATTCCACTCTCTCCGAGTATGCTCCCCCCAAGTCCTAGGAGGTTTTTCTTTGATTGGGATGATCTGGTAGAGCCTCAAATTCCTTCTTCTACACCCTTCCAGATAAGGGGCATTCTTCGATATATTGTAGATAAGGTAACCTATGAAAGTATTTTATCCTCCTTGACTTGAAAATATTTGGGTTTTCCCAAGCTTGTGTCATATATCTATGAGTTTCTTACTTTTGACAAAAGTCCTGCACGAGAGCCCTGGCCTCCCCCATCATATGCTGCTTAGAACAACACTCTCGAGTCTTGTTTAAGCTCTTTTCCGAGTCTTTCAAAAAGCGAAAAGATTGTCTAGTGAACTTGTCTCTTTCACACTCATTAATTGGATCTGAAAGGACATCTATTTGGTGTAAGTTTAACCCCTTTTCAGACCAAGTAGACTAATTTCGAAAAAGGAATACTCTAGTTAGTGATGGTTAGAAGAGTTCTCTTGGGTATTGTTTTATACTTTTTCGAGCCTAGGGGAGTAAATTTATGAAAAAGGACATTCTTCGGAGTTAAGTTGTAATTGCACATCATTATTTTGCTTGCAGTATTGAGCCTATTTCCGGTTCTCTCTTTCACATTATAAAACTATCACCTCAACAATTTGCATTATCAGCCAAGCAAATCCTTGTTTATATCCTTTGCAGCTTGAAACCCTATACCCCAAGAGGAAACATTCCCCCTAATGTCCATATCCTGCATGCAACTCCTTGCATTGAGCATAGGTATGCTCCACTACTGGAACTATTTGCTTACTCCCGACACTCGTTTCCTCCTCTGTATCATAACATTCATTTGACTATGAAAAAACAAAAAAAATGAGCAGGAAAAGAATATTATCTCATGTTGGCAGCAATTGTGTCGCCTTTGAACAAAGCACAAACTTTTGAGTCCAGTTGTCATCAAAATTTTGGGTTTAGCATGACCTTAGGAAGATGAGCTCATTACTTAGAGTTTACTCCCCCAACTGTTTACTCTTCCAGTCCCTATGGAGAGTTTGATTGGTGCCTCCTATATCAAAAAGTTTCATCATTGAGTCTATGCTACCAGAGTCGTCCATATGTCTCATGCTCTTGTTCAAAGGATGTCTATCAACCTATGTCGGCCATTTGTCAGAACTATTTAATTTTCATGTCGGCCATACCCTCAATGTGTCTCAGAATTACATGAAGTTGTAGTCTTACTGTGCATCCTGGTCCTGCTTTTCTTATGGGTAGGTAAGCTTGAACCCAACAATAGACATCTCCTCATTAGTCACTGACTAGGGGGTTTCCCTAGTGTTCGACGACAAGAAAGGTATTCACACATTAGGATTTGTGCATTGTCTTGGATGCCATTAGCCTTATTGGTGGTTTCCTCACCTTTGTTGGTAGTTTTCCTTATTGGCTTCTATTCAGAGGGTATTTTTCATGCACTTCTTGATTTGGTGCATGCGAAAGATGCATAGGGTTGTTGGTCTGTGAACATGTTCTTCGTCCGAGTTCCTCCAAATCATCAAGCTATCGCTTTGTACCTCATGTTGAATGATGAGAGATGCCTTAATTATCTTCTTTCAGTGGGCCTCCATCAATGTCTTCTGATCAATGGATTTTTCAAGTGTTCGACCTCAACACCTTTATTCACACTTGTAAGAATGTACTCGGTGCCTTGATACCTACTTTCATTATCGGTAGGTTGTCTCATGTTTGTTAACGGTATACTTTAATGAACGGTAATCAAACAAAGTCTCATTGTGTTCGACCTCAACTCCTTTATTCACATGATGTAGACTTGCACCTTTGGCGGATCATGTAGAAGAATTGAAGAAATCAGCTCATAGTTGCAACTTTCCTGAGTTGTTGCTATCATTCATTAGACTAGTACCTGTATGAATTCAATGATCATGGGAGATCAGATTGTATGCCATTGTATACAGATATCTTTAGATTGATTTTGAGACTGGTTTTCACTGGGCCTTGTTCGTGACTATGACAGCCTTTGGCATGTATCTACTTTTGTATTTCCTATTCATGGCCATGGACAACTGTTTGGTATATTTCGACATGGATTTGTAGTGTAATTCAAATTGGCGTCCATGTGCACAAAGTCATTATGAATTGTAATATTCTTATGATAAAATAGTTCGTCCAGTTGGGCCTCCATTACTCCACTTATGGGAATTATAATGTATTTTGACCATCAAAGACACTCCTCTGACCTCACAAATCAGGGGGCATCTGTTATAGCAAGATTTTACTCACCCCATGCAACTTGCTCAGAAGGCCTTTTCCATTTCCCTATGTAGACTTGAAGTCCCCTTTTGTAGTTCCCAGATCTAAAAATTGTATTTTTCTACATATACACGCTCTAACAGCTATACAACATGCGTATACATAGGTTGCACCATTACATTCTGTGTACATTGGGTTTTGTGCTCAAAATTAGAAAATGGTGTTGGGTTTCCATGTCACATCACGTGATCCATGATCCTTGGCCTTCCATATACTGGAAACGCTCCAACTCGGCCCTTCAGTTCCATTTGAAGGCTATAAATGTGCCATATCCAAGTTGTGGAGAAGGGGAGAAGAATTCAACTTTGAGAGAAAAGTTACTCTAGAGAAATTATTCACTTCATATTGATTATGTATCCCTTTGTCCTTTTAAGTCTGAACACATTGTTCAACCCCCAAGCTCTTCCCTATTTGATGGAGAACCTCATTGTCTCTCTTATATGAGCTTGCCTTTGGTGGAGGATTGAAGTGGTGGAGGCCCAACTGGAAGGGACTTAGTTTCTCGGTTACGAACGTGTCGGCACATAAGTTTGTCATTCATACACTTCCGTTGATTACATTTTAGTAGAAATACTCTTTTCTCGTCCAATTAATGTCTTGCAAATATTTGAATTGTTATTCCATGGGCGTATTTGTTACGAATATTGATGGATTATGCTATTATATGTGCTAACTTTATATATTATCACCATATGCTTATGTATCTTGATTGTTGAGGACAAGTTGCAGGTATATTTCTTTGAGTCAAGTGTTCAACAATGGAATTCATCGAATGTCTGGACGAGGTAGGCTATTTATCTTGTCTCATTAGCATGTTTGTTTATATAGAATACTTGAGATTAGAGTTGATTTTTGCAGTCATTTTTGTCTGTTGTGGTTTACTCCATGGCATAGAGTGATTTTCCTCGTAACAAGTTTGCAATCATTATATTAAAGCAACATGCTATTATTTGTTGGGATATTGTTTAGTGTAAGAGAGTGCACTTTAAAAAATAAAAGATACAAGAGCTTGGAGTAATATGGTGTCATGGTTCATACAGAAGTTCCCACCAATGGATAAAAAAATAAAATTATTTTCTTTTCAAATAGTATGCAAAACTTGAGGTAGAGAAAATATAGTGTGTAAACCAATTCATAGGAATTATATTGAATTTCCATATAAGTAGGTCATGGTGAAGACAATAACCATAGAGTATTAACATTTGTGAATACATTGAGGTTTGTCATTCAAGATGAAATCATCCTGTATAATATAGGATATGTGGATGAAGCCTATAGGTTGGCAATAATGGTAAAGTAAAAGATTGCATGAAAACACAATAGAATGAATGTTAGTAGAGAAAGAGGTGGCAAAGATAATATAAGCAATGTGCCATTGTGCATAAAGAATTTACTTAAAG
>JASDQU010438873.1:166690-179188 GCA_032191745.1 Picea mariana | reverse complement strand
TATTAGGCTCATTACTATTGAAGGAAGGTTTGAATCCTTTCCTCCTCTGATCGGACTTCGCATTTTTCTTGTCCTTCCAAGATTTCTGTAGAGATTCTCTTCCTTGGCCTTGCTCATACAGGTATTTATCCTTCCCGATGGCTTCATTCAAGGTCTTAGGCTCATCATACTTGATCTTTTCCTTATAAAAGGATGGCAATCCACTTAGAAATCTTTGTATTTTCACTTTCTCATCACCAATGAACCTGACATACTTTAACAATCCCAAGAAATTCTTCTCGTACTCTTCCATAGTCATTCTTCCCAACCAGAGTTCAAAGAACTCTTGCATTTTATTTTCATAGAAATGCTCTGAGAGGTACTCCTTCTGGAAGTACTTCTTGAACTCCTTCCAAGTGATCCTACTCTCATTAATGTGCACCAATTTCTTTAGTTGGTCCCACCACATTGCATCTTTCCCGTGTAAATGGTAGGTGGCAATCCTAGCTTCCAGATTTGATGAATAGTTATGCAACTGAAAATATCTCATGATCCCAAGAAACCATGCTTCGACATCATCTTCCCTTTCTCTTTCACCCTCAAAGGAATGTGGCTTGATTTTCCTCAAATTTCCTTGCAAACTATCTACCTCTTGTTTCCTTCTTTGGTGTCTGATAGGAGACACCTCTGGACTTCTTATGGGATCATCTGATGCATAAAAATTTCTTTTTGAGTAAGGAGGTGAGTGGTGTCCATGAGCTCTTCTAGCACTTCTGGAATAACCATCTCTTCCATGATCATCCCTTATTTCATGGCACCTACCTTCTTCCTCTTGTATTGAGTTTGATCCTTTCTTCATTTGTCTTTGCAACTGATTTAAGCTCTATAACACTCGATCATTTATCTGAATTTTCTCTCTCATCAGTCTCTCGGTTTCTTCTTTGTAGCTCTACACTTTCATCTTCAAGATTCTTACCATTTCTATTAACGTTTCATGTTCTCCTTTTCCCTTGCGTCCATTGGACTCTGTCTCTGCATTACCAACTATGGTATTCTGGCCTTTAGCCTCCTTATCATGACTAGAGTCTCCCTCGCCTTCTTCCATTTCCTCAATACAGATCCTAAGTTGATTTGTTTAAACCTCTTAATTCTACAAAATGTGCAAGCGACCATTTTGTTAGAATTATGCATATGATAAACAAAATTGTCAAACCATGCTACAGGTCTCTTTTTTTTTGTTCATGGAAATCATATCCCCATTCTCCAAAAACAACAGTGTCCTGTTATCCTTGGCTGACACAAAATTTGATCATGTGCATGTGCTTCCTTCAAACCACCTTCCCAGGTGACCATGACTAGAAACCGTGGCTAAATCCTTCCTTAGCACTTTTTTGTCTCGAAAACCACCAATTCGGCCCTTAACCCTCCTTCCCTCAACTCTCAATCTTCATATGACCACGACCATGACCCTGCACTTAGATGAAAAAGTGCTTGTCCAAAGCTTTGGGACTTAAGAACTTTCAGCCAGGACCGGATCAACGGTCCTCGTCCTCTTTCATGATCAATGATTAAGATCCACTTCGGGACTCAGTGCTTTGGGAGTCTTAACTTTCCTCGCTTGCCTCCTCCCAAAACGCTTTTACCCAGATTTCATGATCTGTCGATGAGTGTCCTCCCATAGATCAGTGGTTGTGAATCGCTTCATCTCTTCGAGCTTTGGAAGTTTCAAACTTTCCTCCTGCACGTTCTCCCGGAGTGCTTTCACCCAAAGTTGATGATCGTTAGAYGTGTGTCTTCTGGAATCAATGATCGATATGTACTCTGAACTTCAGGCCTTTGGGAGTTTTTGACCCAACGCAACCTATCACATCCTTCCCCACTRGAATTACCAGTCTCCGAACTRCACGATCTGTCACCACGTGGTGAAATAYTGGAAGTGGACACATGGCCCAATTGGGCGGGTGACATGTGTCACGTTCTAAATGACATTTAAATACTCCATATKCTCATAAATTACTGACACATACCTCTTGGTGATCGAYGGTYAGGATATACTTGGGCTATAAGGAGTTTYGAYGGTCGAGCCCTAACATGTCAGATCACTTAATGCCTTTCAATTTGTGGGGACATGTATCGACGGTTTGGAGTAACCTGCAATTCTCCTAACGTTGACACGTAACCCCTCGGTGAAACCATGGTTTGGATTTTAGGACCGCCTTGGGGAATTATCTCCCATGCAACTTGGTTCCCCACAATGTCGATTGTCCAGTGATCTCTCTTTCCCATGGGATCCAACAGTTGTGACATGAACCCTTTCTTCCTTTACATCCGGAAACCCCTGTTCACCTGTCCTTCGATCCAACGATCCTGGATCTCTTCTGATCCTACTATGGAAATCGATCATGAATTCAAAGGGGAATGATCATGATCCTTCAAACCCTTACAAAGGATATATGATGTTCTAACTCCTACGTAGATTCTGTAATGCCATTCCTCCTGATATTTTCAACTCCACGATCAGAGTTCAATCTATAACCACACCTAGACCATACCGGCCCGATGTTTCTACCAGAATATCTCATACCAAATCATAACATACCCAGCCACCCACAGGCTAGGGCATGATACCTTCAAGCCCTCCCTTGGACTTCTTTCTCTTATTGATACCTTTTTAAAATTTAAGGATGCATAAAAGAAAAGACTTTAACGACATGCACAATAGTAGTCAGCAAGCATGCATAGTCTAAAGATTCATTTAAATGATAATTACATATACACAATGGAATACATTCATAAAAATATAATAATATCACACCAGAGAGCACTTATATTTATAAAAAGGTGACACCAACTGGCTGCATACCAAGCACGTTCCACCCAACAATAGACACTATTGTTCCAAATCTCAACAACAATGTCACCCCCGAGCCAGGGATATGAATCCACAAGGATGGTTCTAGAGTGTACTCGGGTTCCTAAACCAGTTAGCTCTCAATATCTCACATTTTTCCCAACACCCACAACAATCCAAGTACCCAACTCTCTTCTACCCAGCCTGTATCACCCAAGAGAATGAACCTCACCCCTTCTCTTCCACACAGTCCCTCAGGCAGTCCTTTTCCTTTTTACAGGGCCTCCAACACAACTAGTCCATAAACTCAATGCTAGAACTCTTGAGACTCACAGTTGTGAGAAAAATAGGGCACAAGCTAGCGCATCTTAGACATGCAAGCCCCTGGTCATGATTGTATTGCACCAACTACCGTTACAGCCAACTATCCCTTGGTTAATTCTCAGTAGTTCAGTTCCCTTTCCCAAGACAAGACATGGATGAGGATGGATCGATGGATGGGTAAGTGAGTGCATGGAAGGGTGTGAGGGAAATAATGGTATGAAATGCAGAATTGAAGGAGCGAACAAGCCAATGACCAACCCCACAATCAGACCAGGGATGAGTTTAATTATTTTCATGGGGAATCAATAACCTCCTAGTATTCCCCAAGAAGCTCACATAACCGATCCCCTCCCTTAGGAAAAAAGGGCAATTAACATAGGAATAAACATTTATCCCCTCAAGCCCTCTCTCTTGTGGAATCATAGCCCCCTATAACTCTAGTCCTTGTACGTCTAGCAGCCAGCCATGTATTTATTATTAATGATGATAAAAAAAACATTACATGTCTTGGGCACACTGGCCTTTTAATAATTTTTTGGGTACCCTGGCCTCTCAGCATTGTAACAATACATTATTTAAAATGGGGGTTCAAAACCTGGGGTGTGACAACTACATTTCATTTTGTTTCTTTCGCTTTTGAGTCTAATGTCAGCTTCAACTCGTTGTTTTCTTAGCCATTTCATAATGCATTTTCATTAGTTGATATCCTTGCATATTATTTCCATTGCAATTTGACACATGTAACCTAGGAGGGAACATTCCCCCGAGTGTCCATATCCTACACATGCTTTCCTTGCATTAAGCATAGGTATGTTCCTTGCACTGGGAATTAGTTTSTTTTTCCATGACCCTCGTTTCCTTCATGTATACTAGCATTCTTTTATTCTTTTTAAGGGTTTCATAATATGAAAAAGACAAATAAATMAAATATCAAAAAAAGAGTGTGGGRATGAGTCTTTTGTATCTATATTGGCAGTAGTCGTGTCGCCTCTAAACAAACCACAAAGTTTTGAGTCAAGTCTCAACGGTTTGGGTTTAGTATGGATTTAGGAAACTGATCCATTTACACATAGTTGTTACTCCTCTGAATGGTTATTCTTTTAGTCATTATGGAGAGTCTATTKTTGCCTTCTGCATCATAGACTTATGTCAATGATCATTTCTAGTCCATGTTGACTAATTCACATAATGTGTTGTGATMTTTTTCAGAGGAAGTTAACCTGTGTYGGCCATTCCATAGAACTCTTGACTTTCCAAGTTAGCCTTCCTATGTGTCAAGTTCATCTCAGAATCAAAAGTATATTTTTCCTATACTTGTGCTCATATGGAAGGTCCTCATTTACCTCGACGGATTAAGCTCTTATCGACTACGAAAAAATTATCTAAGATTTTATCCTAGAATCACATCCTGACCCTATTTACATCATTGATAGGAAACCTTGCGCTCAATAGATGACATTCCATCATTAGTTGTTGACTGAGTGGATTACCTTGTGTTCGATGGAAAGAACATTATTCACACATTGGGATTTGTGAAGTACCTTGGATTCTATTTGACGCCATTGGTCTTTTCCTCTCCTTTGTTGACAGTCTTCATTATTGGTTGTTATTCACAGGGTCTCTTCCATGTGCTATTTACATCCGGTGCACACAGGGGGTGTACTTTGTGGTGGTCCTTACAATATTTCATATGAGTCCTTCCAAATTGGCCTTTTGCTACCCCTATTGTTGGATGATGGGGGGTACCTTAATTCCCTCCTTCCAATGGATATCTTCCTATCGAATTCAACACATATTTCTTTGGGATGGGGATATAGAATCATTTTTAGTACCTTGGGTTTTGCATTCATTAGTGGTAGGTTCCCTCACTACTGACAGTGGGAATACAACAATGTACCCTGATTGGTAGATTCTACTAGGTGTTCGACATCAAATCTTCTATTCACACTTGTTAGATTGTACTAGGTACCTTGAAGCCCATTATCATTATCAATGGGTTGTCTCACGTTTTTTAATAGTAAACATCAATGACCGGTAATCAAATGGTGTCTCACTGTGTTCAACTCCAATGTATCTATTCTCATAGTGTAGACGTGTACCATGACGGTTGGGTGAAGACCTCAAGACTGTAGTAGCATCACCTCATTTTATTTTGATTCCCCAACTGCATTTGGATAGTACCACCCTATACATTGGTACTCATGAAGGATCAATTTTCAGCTCTTTCCCCATATATCCTTCATTTATTCTGAGACATAGATCCACTATGTATTTATTCATAGTTATGACCTTTGTTTGACATGGATCCACCATGTATCTCTTTTGTGGCCATGATTACCACTATATATACATTGATCCACAATGTACTTGATTAGCATCCATGATTGTCATCACATCTAAGCATGGGTATGCCTGCCTCAGGAATTGAGTTCTTTTGACTTGTTTTGGTGTCGGTTATTGTCCTTAGATTGAATTCTAGAGGCTTTCACCCACGACTAACTTATCTTCAAGACTTATAAGGTATTTCAACCATCAATTGCTTTTATGAACTCACACATTAGGGGGGCATCTATTATAGCATCAAATGTTGCCTTTAAAGCTTTGATGCTCATGTTGGCCTTATCCCTATCCTCCTTATAGACAATTATTCCCCATACCTCCTTGAGTCCTTCTAAAAAACATTATTTTGGAGGATGTACATTCCCTAACAGTTATGATATCTGCGTACACGTGGTTTTCTTAAGGGACACCCATGTACATGTTAACAAAGGTTCAAAAAATATAATTATGCCCAAATTAATGATGAGTTGCAGGATTGTTGGTTGTCCAACTCCTTTTTCCCATACTCAACTATCTCTATCTTATTTTAGACCACATAAAAGGAACACTTTCCTCATGGAGAAAGGTAATGATACTTTTCACATTCAAGAAATCACTCATCTGGTTATTCTCATCGAGTCTGTAAGCCTATTTTGTCCTTGTTATCATTGTTTCTTGACCTGGAAACCCTTGTTTCCAATTTACCTATGATCACCAACCCTTTCTTACTTAAGGTTTTTGAAGGTTGCGAAAAAAACCTTAGGAAGGAGCAAAAGAACTCCATCAATTGAGAACGACATCAAACGTTTGGATCCTAGTGAGTCAGATTCTCTCTCTTTCCATAAGTTAGTTATTTTTATGAAATTTGGTTATTTTATCTTAGTTTGGTATTATATCTGAAAATTAATTTATATATGGTCATAGGTACCCTGCAATATAGCCCACTAATGTAGGGTATTTCCCTGAAAGCAATATATGGGATTCCTCCAATGATATTTTGTTGTGCATTGTAACTCTTCATGCACATGATCTTCCTCTAGTGATATTTGCATTGTGTGTTGTAACTCTTTTTGTGATCTATCGTCCTCCAGATCCCTTTGGGCATCGCACATGAATTGTTTTTGTTGCACGGTGTCGAACTTAGGAGGTGCTTTCACTTCTTTCTCGATCTTCCCTTTGATTTTTTGGACCAAAATTTCTTCACATTTTAAGTTCATTTCCATCTAAATTCCTCCTCAAGTTACCAATCATTCATTAGCTTCTTCTTTTGGCCTCTAATCTCCATGCGGTTCCACAATCACCATATTGAAATATGCCTTCTTCTCTTCCTATTTTTCTAACAAATCTAGGTAGTCTTTTGTGACATGCTCTATAAAGTCATGGAAGTACCCATATAGTGCACGTGGTTTGGTACATAATCAAAATACATGGACCACTTCACCAAAGTTAAAGAAGATAGGCAATTTTTGTCCACAACCAGTGTATCCTCTTCCTCTTCCTCATCCATATCCTCCTATCCAACCTCCTTGATATCATCCTCTATCTGTGCCTCTGAAGTTTCCACCTTTTAGTTCCTCCTATACCCAAAAGGCATATGCAGTGTGGTTCTGCATCAACTGAAGTGACCAAAAATTGTTCACATCATACCCCAGGGATTTGCAGAAATTGTAAAATGAAGTATGTGTAGTATTCTGATATTTATGTAGTGTTGGGAAATGAGGAGGTATATGTCCCCATTATCTACAAATATCACACCACTCCACCTGAGATCCGATTGGAAATGGATTCATTGTGATCATATCCATGTCACTCCCCAGCATAGGACATTCATTACTATGGTGACCTTCTGTGTGGAACATAGTACACCACACATGCTCGCACACCACCTTAGTCTTAGCCATATATTGTAATTGCATGGTGAGATTTGGGAGGTGAGATTATACTTGCATTATCCCTACAGATGTATTACCACATTTTGGCATATCTTCTAGGTGTATAGAAATATTCACGACATATGACTAATTCGTCACCTTATGTTGGGTGAGAGGTGTGAAATTTTTCTGAACCCAACAATTTAACCAATTTATTTTTTAAGCATAGAGGGGCTTCCGCAGTGCAACATATTAGATATCATTTTTTTGGGGATTAACTGCATAGATTAAGTCATTAATTATTTCCACAACAAATAATTATGCACAGGAAAATATTAACCAAGAACTTAATAGTAGATTATAACAACAATCACATCACATGTACACAGATATTTTGGAAAATAGTCCCTGGAAAAACCCCGGAGGGAAAACAAGTGCAAAAAAATTGGAGATTTTGTTATTCAGTAAGAAAATATAGAGATCTTCTTACACATAATTTGGCGTCAATAAATTACTAAGTAAAACCTCAGTGTGAAAATTCAAAGGAGAAGTATGGCAATTCCTTCAACCTTTGGAACCCCTATGCATCAACAAAACCCAACATAAGATCCTCTGCATGAATCGTATGGCCCCTGTGTGTGCCCTACGTCACCCTGTACAACTCCTCTACATGGTTGTTAGATATGGCCTCTACTTTCCTCTGGAAATGAGTTTATCCTTATGTGGAATTCCTCCTTTGTCCCCCTGCAAAACCCTCTTCTCTCAAACCTTATATCGATGCTCCTTCAATCGATCTCTCTCATGCATAATGTGCCCTCCTTATCCAAGTTGATTTCCCTTATACCCTGATGAGAAAGTGAAAACCCTAATCTCATAAGGATGGAGGGATGAGATCAACTCTCTGTCACTCAATGAGATGGATGGTCTAGATTAAAATGTCTATCAATTAAATTATTTTCACTTTAACCTTAGAAAATGTTCTCAATAAGTCAACTGAAGAACATAACACATCAACAGTCCTTTTCCTAAGTTAGACGTTAGGAAAAGTTAACTTAATCAACTTGACTATTTTTTCATTGTCCTCCACCATGATAGGGTGTTGCAATGCATGGAAGACCTTCCTTGCCACATTCTCAACACTCCCTCTTAGCAAGGAAAGGATTTTGCCTCAACCCCATCTGATTTTTGAACTTCATGAACTTTAGTTTACTCAATGCCTTGGTGAAATAATATTCCATTTTCTCATTACTCTCGATGTAGTCAAGCCTCACGACTCCTCTTTGTACACAATATATGATGAAGTGATACCTGATATCGATGTGTTTGCTATGATCATGAAACACTAGATTCTCAAAGAGATTGATTCAACTCTTATTGTCACAATGAATCACAGTAGCCTCTAACTCATGCCCGAACAATCCCAAGAGTAGCTTCCTCAACCACAATGCCTCACATGCTACTAAACTGGAAACCATGTACTCCACCTCAGTAAAGCTTAAATCCACTGATCTTTGCTTCCTGCTGAACCAAGAAATGATACCCAATCCAATGTTGAAGCAACATCTCAAAGTACTCTTCATGTCCTCTACACACCCAACCCAGTCAACATCTGTAAATACTGCTAACCTTACTCCACCATTACGCTCATACAATAACCCGTACTCCATTGTACCTATAAGGTAGTTACACACATGCTTTGTAGAAATATAATGTACTCTCTGAGGATCCACCATGAATTGACTCAAAGATTTTACTGCAAATTTGATATTTGGTCGAGTATTGACTTGATACATGAGTGATCCGATCAACTAAGGATAGATTGTGGGGTCTATTGTCTTTGAATTTGATGCATCAATCTTCCTCTATTTCATGACTAGAGGCATGGATGTAACATCCCTAGTCACCAACTAGGCTATGCCACTTAAAATTTTGAACTCTGATACTAATTTAAATCACAAAAAAACTCTTCAAATGCACATATCAATAAAAAATAATAATAGAAATAAACATGCAACATACATGGGAAAAACCAATGAAAACAAATGCATAAATATTAACACAGCACATGAATTAACGCACAATTAACATTTATCTTTTATTAAAAGAACACCAACTACATGCAGACCTTCCACGTTCCTCCCATCCTTAGACTGCATTATGCATAAATATTAGAAGTGGGTCACCCTTGAGCTGGGGCTAAACTACACCTGAGTAAAGGATTCATAACCAGGCTAAGGTATCTCGGACATCAGGAAACTTAGCCACAGGTGCCAAATTGAGATAATAACCTACAGTTCCTCATTCCCCACATGTATGTCCCACCCTAGGAAGTGTATCCCTTCTCTGCTCAACTATCCCTAAGCTGCTCCACTTCCTTTCCAGGGCTTCAACAACAGGTCGGATAGGAAGTCTCAAAGAGCTATATTTACATTTTGTTACCTTAGGGAATCAATTCCTAGAAATTATCTCACTTGGAGAGAATGCTCATGAGCCTGACAACCCACCACTTCAATATCCTACAGGCCTAACAACCTACTTCTTCAGTCCAACTCTAAAGTTAACAAGGGTACATGTATAGTAACAACAAGGTACGGGTGACAACTGAGTGAGTTAAGGAATGATGATAGATGATAGGAAAATGAACTACGTATGAACTGTATGTATGCATGTTCCCAACTTGACACTTGTCATGTTGAGAACTACCTTGGGCTCACTTTTCCCCATCCTTAGAACTTAGGATAAAATAATTATTTGTACTTTATACTTTAAGGAATATTAATATAATATTCCTTTGAGCTTAATCCCCCTCAGCTTATCCCCCTTTCCCTATCTAGTGGATTTTAACCCCCCATACTATTTTACATGGTTGGTATGTAGCACTGATGCATTTTCATTAATATTTGCATATGATTACATATTACAATGATGGCTCACTGACCATTTAACATCTGGCTTTCTAGCCTAAGAACCACATAGGCTCTCTCGCCTCAAAATACATATACACAAAGGAAATATGGCCCCAAAATCACATACTTACTCCATTGTACGCAAAATCAAGATGGTGTGCACCCTTCCTTTAGTGCGCAATCCTCGAACACTTACATATGTGCATGATACATTTTAAAATGTGTGCACTTATTTGGTATGAGATTCTCGCGCACTAACTCAATGCGCGCAGAGCCGAAACAAATACCTTGTACCATCATCTCACCAATTTATATGTATAATTGTGGTAACATTCATATGTAAAATTGGGGTTCGACATAGGGGTATTACATTCCCCTCCCCCTTATTTCTACATTTTCCTCAGTGCAGTATATACACATATACAACCAAAATTTCAAAAATCTTCAAAAAGATGTGGGTATTCTACTCACATAGCATCCTTGTGCTCCCAAGTTCCATCTTTAGGACCGTACCAAATCCATTGGACCTTTACTAGCCCTATGGCTTGATTTCAGATATGCTTCATCTTTCGGTTCAATATGCACACCGAATGCACTTGAAAGTCTCCCTCTTGCTCCACCTGAATCACATTCCAATCAATGACATGATTAGCATTAGGTACATAGTTTTTAAGCAATGACACATGGAATACATTACGAATACAAATTGATGTTGGTAAGGAAATCATATATTCTACAAGATTGATCCTCTCCGGGATTTCAAACGGGCCACAGTAACATGTTGTCATCTTTGAAAAATTTCCCAACTTCAGAGAACTTCTCTTGGATTTTACTTTCAAGAATACATTGTCACCCACTTTAAATTCTTTGTGAGTTCTTCCCTTATCAACATAACTTTTCTGTATGTCCTGGGCATCCTTTAAAAAAAAAGATTATCCGTACCATATGCTCTTCCATTTCCCTTAGTAGTTCTGGCCTAACCATTGCTCTATCTGTTGGGTTGTCCCAACTCACTGTTGTGTTGCACTTTCTTCCATAAAGTGCCTCAAATGGGATCATCTTTAGAGATCCTTGGTACCCATTGTTATAAGTAAACTCTAGAAAATGCAAATAATCCTCCCATTTGGATGGTTTATCCATCACATACATCCTTAGCATGTCTTCTATCACATGATTCACCCTTTCTACCTGCCCAGTTGACTCTATATGATAAGTTGTGCTAAAATTTAGATTTGTTATGAATCCCTTGAATAATCCTCTCCAAAAATTTGATGTAAATTTTGGATCTCTACCAAACACAATTTTTTTTTGGTATACCATATAGTCAAGTAATTTCTCTCATATAAATATCAGCAATGTTGGTTTCCTTGTGTGTCATCTTTACTGGAATAAAATGGGTAGATTTAGTAAGCTTATCCACCACTGCCATGATAGAATCATGTTGCTTGATTTTTCTGGGTAGTTTGGTGATGAAATCCATTATTACAACTTCCCATTTCCACTTAGGAATGGGAAATGGTTGTAGCAACCCAGGTGGGTGTTTATGCTTTGCCTTGACCTTTTGACACTCCAAACACCTGGCAATAAAATTAGCAACCTATTTCTTCATTCCTGGCCAATAATAATGGCTCTTGATAGCTGCATTTTTTTTCTGTTGACCTAGGTGCCCAGCATAAGGCACATTATGCATTTCTTTTAAAATCAGATATTCAATTATTTAGAATTTGGAACATAAATTCTACCCTTGTACATGAGAATTTCATATTTTTCTAGCTTATATTCTTCACTTTTATGCTACAAAATACCTTGTTGTAATTTTGTCTTTATCTCCATGTATGGTAAATTTGATTTTGCAGCCCCTAAGATTATGTCTTTCAAATCTGATTGGTACATGCTAATGGTTGTAACATGCATCCATGCATCCTTCTTCTTAGTGCATCAGCCACCTTGTTCTCTTTCACCTTGATATGCTTCATATCAAAGTCATATTCACTGAGGAATTCTAACCACCTGCTTTGCCTGGCATTTAGAGTTGGTTGTCCAAATAAATATTTCAAACCATTGTGGTCTGACCTCAACTCAAATATTTTTCCCATGGGATAGTGCCTCTACATATTTAAGGAATGCATTATGGCTACCAATCTCAAATCATGAGTACCAGTGTCTTTCATACTCTTTTAATTTCCTTGATACATAGCACACCACATACCCATTATGAATAAGGAATCCACCAAGCCCTTCTTTACAT
>JASDQU010438873.1:144136-156713 GCA_032191745.1 Picea mariana | reverse complement strand
CGGTGGAGCTATGGAGAGCCATGTTGAAACTATATTGAAGATAGGGTAGACTCTCATCCCATGTATGTGGATGCTTAGAGTTGTACATGCATAGGATGTACACAATCATCTAATTGACTACCTTTGATTGGTTGTCTGTTTGGGGGTGGAAAGCAATGGATTTTGTGAGCTTGGTTTCCAACAGTGACTAGAGACTAGACCAAAATGTGTTGAGGAACCTGTTGTCCTGGTCGTAGATGATGGTCTATGGTATCCCAATGTGAACCCACACTCGTTCGAAGAAGAGATTGGTAGTATCTGTCATTGTGATATTCTTCTTGTAGGTTGTGAGGATGGCCATTTTCGAAAACTGATCAACGACCACAAATACGCAGTCATTTCCTTTCTTGGTGGATGGAAGGCCCGATATGTAATCCATTGAGATGGATTCCCAAGGCTTCTTGATAGTAGGAAGAGGGGTGTATAAGCCTTGATTCTTGATGGTTAGCTTGGAAATGGCAGAGGAAGTGAAAGATCCGATATACTTTTTGACGTCATGTCGAATTTTTGGCCAATAAAAATATTTTTGAAGAACGGCCATAGTTTTCTCCATGAAAAAATGTCCTACCATCTGACTGTAGTGGGATTCCCAAATAATCTTTGCACTCTCTCTTGTAGGAACATAGAGATGGCCTAGGTGGCATAATAATCTATCCTGAATGTGAAAATCGATGACAATCATGTTAGTACCCAAGAGATGATAGGTGGTGGTGAAGTCTATATCTTGAAAACAAAGTTGGGTCCACTCAGCAGTGGTGAGTGTAGCCACAGCAGGTCAATTGAGGCAATCAGCGACACGATTTGAGATCGCTTTCTTATACTTTATGTTGAGATGGAACTATTGCAGGTAGGTGGACCACTTCTAATGGCAGTCGTTATGCAATTTCCCTTGTGTCTGTATGAACTACAGAGGCTTGTGATCAATGTGTATGATCGTATCCTTCCCCATAATGTAATGTTTCCATTGATGACAGGCTTGTACAATGGAATACATTTCCTTGTCATAGGTGGGGTATTTTCGGACAGTATTGGAGAGTGTCTAACTATGTTATGCCATTGGATGACCATGTTGAGTGATAATTGCGCCCACAACATAGTAAGATGCATCAGTCTCAATCTCGAAAGTTTGTTGCAGATTGGGAAAGGAGAGTATTGGAGTAGAGAACAAGAGATGCTTCAAATCATTAAATGCTTGTTGGTGTTCCTTATCCCACACGAACTTGGCCCTGCCACCGCCCTTGGTCACCTGGATGARGGCCCATGCAATATGGGATAATCCCAACACAAACCATCGATAGAAGTTGGCTAGTCCYAAGAAGATTCAAAGCTCAGTCAGTGTGGTCAGGGTTGGCCAGTCACATATGGCTTGGATCTTAGTTGGATCAACATGTACCCCATGCTCATAAAAAATGTAGCCCAATTATTGGACCTTGTTCATGCCAAAAGAGAATTTTTCCAAGTTGGCATATAGCTTGTGTTTCCGCAGAGTTCTCAAAACCTGTTGAATATGTCGCATGTKCTCCTCCCACATTCTRTTGAAGATGAGGATGTCYTCCAAATATACTACCACAAAGGAGTTGGTGAAGGGGTCTCAATATGTCATCCACCAACCTCATGAAAGTGGTTGGTGCATTTTTTAAGCCAAAGGGAATGACCATCATTCGAAGAGACCTTCTTTAGATTTAAAGGTTCTCTTCCATACATCAGTTGGTTTGATGGGAACCTRGTGGTAGCCAGACTTTAGGTCAATATTTTTGAAGAAATTTTCCCCCTTGAGTTGGTCAAKAAGGTCATCAATCCTAGGAATGGGGTATTGGTTCCTGACTGTGATTTTGTTTAAGGCTGTGTAATCAATGCAGATTCACCAAGTCCCATCCTTCTTCTGCACTAGTACAATGGGGCTTTTGCAAGGGTAGGAGTTGGGTATGATGTGTCCCTTTTGAAGAAGATCTTGGATCTGATGCATGATTTCTACAATTTCCATCAACGAGTAATGATAGACTAATCCATTAGGTGGTGCACCTAGGGTTATATCAATTGGATGCTTGACTTGGCAATTTGTCGGTACCCCTGTGGGTGAGGAGAAGATGTCTATGTATTCTTCCATGACCTCATCCATTTTTTTTTGTTGTAGAGAGAGGATCTGTGTAGAGGCCATGGATGTGGTGGTGACCTTCTCCTTACTGTGATAACAGATCACAAAGAAGACAAACTTCCTAGTCTGTGAAATGACCTTACTGCATTTCTTAGCAGAGATTAAAGAAACAGTTTTAGGCGAAGCTACCTCTGGTATCCTGTACAATTGTCTACCCAAAGTAATAATAACATTCAGGGGTCTAAACTCATACACATCATGATGCTTCCACAAATATGGTTGTCCTAAAATAACATCACAAACTTCAAGGGGAGAAATATCACACAATACCTCATCTTTGAAAGGCTTGATGTCGTAGGGAAGACAACACTGTTGGTTGACATGGAGATCTCTTCCTTGGAAAAGCCATCCGATGGTGTAGGGTTGCGGGTGAGGTGTCTTTGGCAGGTCCATCCACTTGACGACCTTTGCTAAAATCAAGTTCTTCTGACTATTTCTATCGACAATGAAATGAAGTGGGGCCCCCTTTACCTGCATATGTGACTGAAAGAGGCATTCCCCTTCCTCTCTTTTTTTGGTTCGCATGACCGGACTTTGGTGGTAGCAACAGTGGCACTGGGTTCGGCATCAATAATATGCTTCGCTTCTTCAAGATTTGATTCAGAATCAGAATAATCCTCTAAATCATAAGCCTTTAGCTGGGCCATGAGTGACTGCTTGGAGCGTCATTCTTCAGTGTTGTGACAAGGGATTTTATGGTACTCACACCAATTTCCCATGTTCGTCTTCATCTTCTCATATTTGTGTTATTCTTCATATATTTTTGTTTATTGTATTCAGTCTATTAATCAATTTGTTCCTCTCCTAAATCTAGATCATTTTTATTAGAGAAGAATGAATTACAATGAGGCTCTAGAGGCCTTTTGGATATTACTCATGAATTTCAAAACCCTAGACATCCAAAAACCTAACCCTAGGAGGTGAAACGTCAAAAGTCATGTGGGACCCTATGGGTAAGTTGGTACCTCAACTTCCCGTGGTCATAATTTTTCATATGACCTTCTTTTTAGGTGTGTGATAGCTTGTTGGAAAGGTCTTTCAGAGAGTTACACATTCCATCATCAAAATCTGACTCTGTCTATAGTTTGACTATGGCAAGCCAAAAAAACATTGTTTAGGCCTCCAAAACGGACCTAGAAGTACAACAAGATGTGTTGACATGAAAAAATACAAAATAATCTAGTTGTGTTAGGTGAGAAGCCACCAATATCCACCTGGAAGATGTGTAGGGCTTTAGACAACCCCAGAAGTGTTGAACCCACAATTACAAAGAAGTACAGAAGAATGTGTTGAACTAAAAACAAAACAAGAGGAGCTAGTTGGGATAGGTGGTTGGCCAATAATATCCAACTGGATCAATCCTCCCCCCTTAGGAAGCAATGGTCTCCATTGCATTGAGTTCCCCCATCAGGTGAGGAAACTTTTGCTGGATTTGGCCCCGGGTGAGCCACTTGCCTTGGTGTAGGAGTTCCCCTACCTTGAAAATCCGATAAAGTTGGATCCTCTACTTGCGAGTGCCCTTGACCTCTGTGTCCACTATATGATCAATTGATGCTTGTTCCATGCAGATGAGATTKAGCTCTGTTGGTGTCAATTTGTATTTGATCTCTGAGGTGTCCAATAATGGTGGAAAATATGGTCGAAGGAGATCCACATTGAACATTGGGTGCAGGCCAAGGAAGGGTGGAGTGTTGAGCTCCAAAGCATTGCTACTCACAAACTTGGTGATAGTGTAAAGCCCATAGYGAAGTGGGAGGAKCTTTYGATGAGGCCATGTGAGACTCTCCTTCTGCAAATGTAACCAGAATTTGTCACCAACCTAAAACTGGTGTGGTACCATGTGTTGATCATGGTGCTACTTGTAATTATCATTGGATTTCTGCAAAATATCCTGGACCTGTTGGCGGATGTGATGAATCTTCTCAATGAATCTAGTGGATTTTTCAACCACAGACTGATCATGGGAAGAGTCTGTCTGTGTGGTGGCAAGAGGTAGTGCAACATCAATGGGACCCAAGGGTTGGAATCCCAGCCCCATCTGAAATGGGCTATGGTTGGTGGAGCTATGGAGAGCCATGTTGTAACTATTCTAAACATAGGGGATACTCTTGTCCCATGTACGTGGATTCTTATAGTTTTACATGTGCAGGATGTGCATAATCATTTGATTGATGACCTCTGTTTGGTCGTCTGTTTGGGGGTGGAAAGAAGTGGATTTTAAGAGCTTGGTGTTCAACAGTGACCAAAGACTCGACCAAAATGTGCTAAGGAACTTTCTATCCTGGTCAGAGATGATGGTCTATGGTATCCCAAAGTGGACCCACACTCGTTCGAAGAAGAGCTTGGAAATATCTTCCACTATGATATTCTTCTTGCAGGATATGAGGATAGCCATCTTCAAAAACTGATCAACAACCACAAATATGCAATCATTTCCTTTCTTGGTGGACGAAAGGCCCGACATGTAATCCATTGAGATGGATTCCCAAGGCTTCTCAGGAGTAGGAAGAGGGGTGTATAAGCCTTGCTTCTTGATGGTTGGATTGGCAATGGCAAAGGCAGTGCAAGATATGATATACTTGTTGACGTCCTATCGAAATTTTGGCCAATAAAAATGCTTCTGAAGAATGGCCACAATTTTCTCCACGCCAAAATGTCCTACCATCTGAATGTAGTGGGATTCCCAAATCATATTTACAAGCTCGCTTGTAGGAATGCAAATGTGTTCTAGGTGGCATAATAGTTTGTCTTGAATGTGAAAATTAGTGACACTCACACCTGTACCTAAGAGCTGATAGGTGGTGGCAAAGTTCAAATCTTGCTGATAAAGTTGGGGCCACTCAGATGCTTCATGTCCACAGGAATGGAGCACAGTGGTGAGTGCATCCACAACAGGTCAACTAAGGTAGTCAGTGACACGATTTGAGATCCATGCCTTATACTTGATATTGAGATGGAACTATTGTAGGTAGGTGGACCACTTCTGATGGTGGTCGTTCTTCAACTTCCTATGTGTCTATATCAACTGTAGAGGCTTGTGATTAGTTTGTACGATCGTCTCCTTCCCCAGAATGTAATGTTTCCATTTACGACAGTCTTGTACAATGGAATACATTTCCTTGTCATAGGTGGGGTATTTTCGCACAGTATCAAAGAGTGTCTTACTATGGTATTCCATTGGATGATCGTGCTAAGTGAGAACTCCACCCACAACATAGTCAAATGCATCAGTCTCAATCTCGAATGGTTGTTGCATATCGGGAAAGGAGAGTACTCAAGAGGAGCACAAGCGATGCTTTAGATCATCGAATGCTCATTTTTGTTCCTTCTCCCACATGCAATTGGCCCAACCACAGCCCTTGGTCACCTGGCTGAGGGCCCATGCAATATGGGGGAATCCCAACACAAACCATCGGTAGAAGTTGTCTAGTCCCAAGAGTCTTTGAAGCTTATTCAGTGTGGTTGGGGCTTGCCAATCATGGATGAATTGGATATTAGCTGGATCAACATGTACCCCATGCTCATCAATGATGTATCCCAAGTATTGGACCATGTTCATGCCAAAAGATCATTTTTCCAAGTTGGCATATAGCTTGTGCTACCTCGGACTGCTCAAAACCTGTAGAATATGTCACATGTGCTCCTCCCACATTTTGTTTAATATGAGTATGTCATCAAAATATACCACCACAAAGAAGTTGGTGAACAGTCTCATAACATCATCCATCCACCTCATGAAAGTGGTTGGTGCATTTGTTAATCCAAAGGGCATGACCAACCATTCGAAGAGACCTTCTTTATATTTGAAGTTTGTCTTCCATACATCAATTGGTTTGATGGGAACCTGGTGTTAGCCAGACTTTAGGTCAATCTTGCTGAAGAACTTTTCTCCCTTGAGTTGGTCAAGAAGGTCATCAATACTGGGAATGGGGTATCGGTTCCTGACTGTGACTTTGTTTAAGGCTCTATAATAAATGCAGATTCACAAAGGCCCATCCTTCTTTTGCACCAGTACAATCGGGCTTCCATAAGGGGAGGATATAGGTATGATGTTCCCTTTTGAAGAAGATCTTGGATCTGACACTTGATTTCTTCATTTTCCATCAGTGAGCGACAATAGACTTTTCCATTTGGTAGAGGTGTAGCAGGGGTTATATCAATTGGATGATTGACTTGGTAGTGTGTCGATACCCCTGTGGGTGAGGAGAAGATGTATCTGTATTCTTCCACGATCCCATACATTTACTTCTGCTACAGAGAGAGGCTCTATGTAGAGGCCACAAATGTGGTGGTGACCTTCTGCTTACTGTGAGCATGGATCACAAAGAAGATGAAATTCACGGTCTGTTAAATGACCTTGATGCATTACTTAGAATAGATTAAAGAAATAGTGGTAGGCGGTGCTACCTCTGGTATCATGTACAATTTTCTACCTAAAGTAATAATAACATTGTGGGTTCTTGACTCATACACAACATGACGCTTCCATAAATATGGTTGTACTAAAAGAACATCACAAACATCAAGGGGAGAAATATCACACAATACCTCATCTTTGAAAGGCTTGATGTCATAGGGTAGGCGACGTCATTGGTTAACATGGAGATCTCTTCCTTGGCGAAGCCAGCCAATGGTGTAGGGTTGCGGGTGCGGTGTCATTGGTAGGTCCAACCGCTTGATGACCTATGTTGAAATCAGGTTCTTCTGACTACCACTATCGATAATGAAATGAAGTGGAATCCCCTTTACCCACATTTATGAGTGAAAGAGGCATTCCCCCTCCTCTGGTTCTTCTAGTTTGCTTGGACGGACTTTGGTGGTAGTGACAGTGACATTGGGTTTGGCATTGATAATATGCTTCCTTCCTTTGAGATTTGATTTGGAATCAAAATAAGCCTCTAACTTGGAAGCCTTCAACTCATCCATGAATGATTGCTTGGAGAGGAATTATTCAGTGTTGTGCCAAGGGATTTTATGGTAGTCACACCATTTTCCCGTGTCCTTCTTCATCTTCTTATATCTTTGTTATTCTTCATATATATGTGTTTATTGTATTCAGTCTTTTATAAGTTCATTCTTCTCCTAAATCTGGATTAGTGGTATCAGAGAAGAATGAATTACAATGAGGCTCTAGAGGCCTTTTTGATATTACTCATTAATTCCACAACCCTAGACATCCAAAAACCTAACCTTAGGAGGTGAAACGTCAAATGTCATGTGGGCCCCTATGGGTAAGTTGGTAGCTCAACTTCCCAGGTTCGTAATTTTTGCATACGACCTCTATTTTAGGCACATGATAGCCCGTTGGAAAGGTCTTTCAGAGAAATACACATTCTTCCATCAAACTCTGACTCTGTCTATAGTTTGATTGTGGTGAGCCAAAAAAAAATTGTTTAGGCCTCCAAAACATCCCTGGAAGTAAAACAAGATGTGTTGACATGAAAACATACAAAATAATCCAGTTGGATTAGGTGAGAGGCCACTAATATCCACGTCGAAGATGTGTAGGGCTTCAGAAAACCCCAGAAGTGTAGAACCCACAATTACAAATAAGTACAGAAGAACATGTTGAACTAAAAAGCTGACAAGAGGAGCCAATTGGGATAGGTGGTTGGCCACTAATATCCAACTATATCAGTTGGTCTACAACAGTGATGTGTTTTCATTAATATTTGCATGTGATCACATATTACAATGATGGCTCACTGGTCATTTAACATCTGTCTCTCCAGCCTAATAACTACATATACACAAAGGCACGAGGCACTCTGGCCTCAAAATACATATACACAAAGGCACGATGACCCTAAAATCATGCACTTAATCCATTGTACACAACCGTAGGATGGTGCACACCCTTCCTTTAGTGCACAATCCTCGAACTCTTACAAAGGTGCACAATACATTATAAAATTTGTGCACTTCTTTGGTATGAGATTCCCGCACACTGACTCAATGTGTGCAGATCTAAACCAAAGACTTTGTACCATTAACTCATCAGTTTATATGTACAAATTACATTTAAATTCATATGTACAATTGGGGTTTGGCCTAGGGATATTATAGTGGACATGGGCCTAAAATCTATCATCATGAACTTCTGCAAGATCTGCATTATATAATTCCCATGTCCCAAAAAAAATCACCCATCCTACTACCAAGCCTCCAGACCAAGGAAGTAATGCATCAACCCAAGGTCTTTCATCTCAAACTCAGCTGCAATATTTTCTTGCAATCTACTATCAGTTTCTCGTCCCCTATCATAAATAGGTCATCTACATACAACACCAGTATGAGAGGTGCCTCCCTTATAAGAAAATGTAGGTTTGGGTCTGCCTCGCTCCATTGGAAACCCATCTCTTTCTATTAGATTCCAATCCTCGAGTACCAAGACCGAGGTGCCTTCTTGATCCCATACAAGGCTCACCTCAATATACAAACATGCATCTCTTTGTCACCAACCTCAAATCCATCTAGTTTCTAAACATATACTTCCTCCTCAACAACTCCATTTAGGAAGGAATTCTTCACGTCCATATGGTGAACGTGCAATCCCATATCTACTACTAAAGAAATAACAGTCTTGATTGATGAATATATGGCCATCGGGGAAAAATTTGCCTCATAGTCGACTCCCTCTCATAGTGAAAACCCCTTGGCCATGAAGTGTTATTTTTACTTTTCCATGCTTATGTCTATTGCATGCTTGAATTTTTAGATCCACTTGGATCCAACCACCTTCTTTCCCTCATGTCTGAGCACCACCTCCCATACATCATTCTTCATAATGGAGGCATATTCCTCCATCATGGCCTCCTGCCACACTCCATTTTTTGCAACCTACTCATAATGTGAAGGCTCTGCATCAATGAGTTGTGTCATTAGTGCCATGTACCCAAGTCTCTCTGGTGTTTTACTTCACCTAAATGTTCTCTTTGGAAGCCCTGCCAGTCTAGAATCACTTATTGTGAACATATACCACTTAGGTTGTGACCTAGTGTCCTGCTCTTGTGGAACTGTATTGCACTGCTCCTCCTCCCATCATATATCTCTTGATGATCATGTCCAACAATATCCCTCTCAACACGTGTACCTATACCAATACCCTCTATCTGACTCTTTGTCTTGTGCTCTAACCTTGTGCCTCCTCAATCTTGGCTCCTGAATCATGTCCATGTTGGTCCTGCACTAGAAAGTCTCTAGTCCTCCTCAATTCATGCTCCTCCTCGAACTGTACATCCCTACACATTGTGATCTTCCTACATCCTAGAACAAAGATCATGTAGGCTTTGGAAGCCTCGATATATCCAACAAGCAATCCCTTTTTCATTGTGGGTGTTAGAATTTTAAATTTCCTAGTTACACAGTTACATTTATCTTCTTTTATCATTTAATCCAAAAACAATTGTATTAGGATCACTGAAATATACACAATCACATATACAATAGAACACAAATATTATCCAGGGAAACCCTTGCGAGGGAGAAAACTCAGCAACCAAAATCCTCAGTATAGATTCTTTTAACTAGTACAATAATGCACTATAGCTCTCCAAGAAATACCAAGACCAAAAGAACAAGTCTCCAAGACTTGTGCACTAGACCTCCTTATGATCTCCAAGATACACAAGAGAAGTGTGTGTGTGTGTGTGTGTGTACAAATGAGATGAACCTATCCTCTATTTATGCACAAAAGTGTCTCCTGAAGAGACACGAATCATGACCTAACTAACCCATAAAAATAGGGTTGAATTCTACATTAGCCACAATGGGGCTTTTTACATTTACAAATAAAATACCAAATAATAAATTCTTTTGCACTGAATTATACAATATAATTACAATGACCTTTTAAAGGTTTGACCAATACAAATATGCAAGAATATCTTCCATAGTTACATCAAAAATATTAACACTCCCTCTTAAATAGGAAGGTATTCTTTCCATACATAGACTCCAATTCTGATACCATACGAGCTCGCATCCATTGATTGTTGAACATGTGAATCTATACATCCTCGGATATCCATGGTGAAACATGACTTCACCCCATGCATTCAATATCTGTGGGTTTCTCTCAATAGATACAACACGTCCCCAGGACATCCACTACCCTGCAATGCATCAGTACCTAATCATGTGCACCCCTGTCTCAGTGTCATCCCTGTTTCATGTTGGATGAGAACCACTAGACTCAGTGCCAACCCTTTTTGATGTTGGATGATATTTTCAATTTGTTCTCAGTGCCATCCCTTTTTCATGATGGATGATAGTTTTCCATACTCAGTACCAACCCTTTTTCATGTTGGATGAGTTCCACCTGTCACCCCCTCTGAAGAGGGACCACACCAAGATTTTGTTGAATTGTTGATTGTTTGTTTTCATTGATGGAAACATGAGTCAAACATTTATAGTAATTAGAGTAAAAGGAAGATCACCTTGGGGCAGAGGAAGATCACCTTGAGGAAGAAGCAATTCTTGATCATTGTTAATCACTATAGGATCAACAATGATCCTAAGTTCATGAAGCTCAGGAGACATAATGAGGAGATTCTTAAAAAATATAAACACAAAATCATAACATGCAATGTTAAGGTCTTTGGAAAGGATGAAGGAAATATGAGAAGGGACAGTGCATTTCAAAAGTGTTATTGAGATTGAAATACCCACAGTAAAAATCAAAAAGAATCAAGGAAGAATCTTTCATGTTGATATAGTTCTTGGGAAAATCTTGGATCGTCAGATCACGTAGAAGCCAGAGCCTACATAGAAGAATCCCTTGTGAAGGATCGTGGAAATATAATCGTCCATTCAAATTTTGGGAGTAATCAAAACCATCAGATCAGTTAGAACCATTGATCAAAGCCAAGTGAAAGGATAACATAAGTTTCGGAACATCGAAACTTTTCCACTTCGATGAAAATTGGAGATAAGGCAGAGGCACAAAGTCACAAAATCCCACTAGTCGTTAGATCCAGGAGGGACTTCAGATGAATTCTCGACCATCTTATCGAGTTTAGTGGAAGGACAGTGTAAGACACAATATCCTAGACTCTCGGATTAAATGAAGTCATACATATTGTTTATCTAAGATTTACTTGGGAGAAATACGAGTCATTGTATCTAGTGGTCAACTCTGGCATTGACCACTTCGGTGAAAAGAATTCTAAAACAAGTAAGTTTACCTGAAGGCCGAAGCCCCGGAGTCATGAACTCTCCTCGACCGTCGAATCAGGAAATCCTATCAACCATTAATATTGAGTGAAAAATGTCAGAGCGCGCTAAGAAATATAGTGGTCAATTCTGGCCTTGACCTACTCTTGTGATAAACCAAGAACTCTCAAACCCAGGAGTTCTGGAATAACAAAGGTCACCAGATAAAGATAGTTTAATATCTACGGTGGTAGATATATATTTGGCACTTCGATGATGTTCAAAGTTTAATATAAAAGTTAAAAACTCTCGGATCCATGAAGTACCAAAGCCATGAAGTGAAAAACCATGATTTGGGAGGGAGACATGTGGCAGAAGACAAAGATGACACATGGCCCAATCAGATGGTGACAAGTGTCAAGGTCGATGTGGCACATAAGGACTCTGAAATTCATGAATTAGAGTGACATGCGGCACACATAATATGGATCCATGTCAACCTAAGTGACATCAGCATACCACGTCACTGCGAGACTACAACCTCCAGGGATATCCAGCTTCTCCTACCTGCAAAAATGCTCAGAGCTCTGAAGGCCAAAGTCGCAAACCAAGATTGGTCATTGATCTAATATCCTCCAGGATATCTCATGACTGTTAGATCAAGCATAGTGGAAATATAGAGTAAGCATGAATCACGAAGTAATGCTATTGTTGACCTACTTCGGGAGCATTCTCAACCGGTGATCAAGCACAGTGGAAGAATAGTGTAAGCATGAGATGTTAACCGACAGCAAGCGGTCACTATCATTTTATGACATATTCCATAGGTAAACCTCCAGAGGAATTGAACTACTTAAGAGTTCTAGTAACCCGGAGTCCCAGAGTGTTGAATCTTTGAAATAATGTTTGGTTTTCCATTGAGGAGGAAGATCCACGGTTGAGATCCAAAAGCACAAAAGCAATGTGCATGAAGATTAATCTATGAAAGTGTGAAAAATAGCCAAAAGTTCCAGACACTGATTCACCCCTCCCCCTCTCAGTGTCAAGTGTATATTTCAACAATTGGTATCAGAGCAGGTGCCTTCATCACAATTTAAACACTGGAAGGTAGATTCTGAAGAAATGGGTGGACAAATGGCTCTCTCCACAAATGAAGCTCCCTTATTTTATGGAATAGACTACTCTTCATGGAGGGAAGGAAAGAAATGGTGTCTGAAATCAAAACGATCT